>JAQIWH010000029.1:0-101335 GCA_034695005.1 Cryptops parisi | reverse complement strand
TGCATGTTATTCTTCAACTTCACCACTTCTGCTAATTGCCACCAGACAGCACGCGCGTATTATGGAAATCGTCTATTTGGCAATTGTTTCTTCCAGCAAGGTTGTTTCTATAGAAACAACCTTGCTTCCAGTAAAAAAATTTTTTACAAGAGTGTGCTTCCTCACCAGCGCCACCGTGTGTGAAAATTCCGAAATAAAAAATAAATACTCCGACTGTAGCGAATATTGCGCAGCAATATGAGCTAACTGAATACATAACTTTGCCACCATTTTTGACGGGCTACTTACTAGTAAGCCTATAAAATCTCAACATTGTCAGATTAAAGTGGTTCAAATGCTAACTAAATTGCTTTTTTTGCAATTATATTGTGAATTGCTTGTTTTTTGTAATCTCATCATTCGTCTTTCTCTTTCTTTTTTCCACTAGGAAAATTCCGAAGAAATGTTTTCCTTGGATAATGATTCATTTTTAAATAGCTTAGAAGCGATGACGTTGCAGAACTACTGGGCAGACGATGCCAAGAACACCAAAGTTTGAAACCAACAACTTCGTAGCACTTCTTGAAACTCTTCAGTTGAGAAAACTCCAAAGTGATGATCACAATTTGGTTGTGGAATGCGTTTTAAGTAATAACTTTTAACATTGCATTTAGTTTCATTCATAATTCTCAATTTGATAGAGTAGCAATACTGATATATATATATAGACTCGTTATCATTAACGAAACAACTTAATTTTTTTTTAATTTTTTTAAATTCACAGTACACTACTTTTCAGGGTGTTTTTTCCATCCATTATAGCATAAGTTTTAGAAAGAAGTCGCAATTTTTTTTGTGCGTGTGTTAATATATCGTGTTTTTCTTTGTCGTTTTTATTGCAGAGATTAAAGTTATCATTAAGCTAGAAACTGTATATTATATGGATTTTTTTATAGATGTTATTTATTTATTGTAATTAATGATATTTATAACTTACTAATTATACTGGCAGGAAACTTTAATCTCTGCACATTGTGGTTTGAAACCAAAAAGCAAACAAATATCTCAAATTGCCTGTAAGAACGTTTAGTGATGATTTGTCACCGAAGTTCTCGAATAAGTATTCTCAAGATGCAGCATAATTTTAGTACTATTTATTACAGATATTTGCACAATTTTTTTTTTTATTTATATCTTAGTTTGACATATGTTTCATACGTATGTTTTGTGCACTCAATTCTTTATACGTAACAAATTTTTAGTTTTTTTTTTAAGGTATTTTAGTGTTACACCACATCATTACTGGTGGCGCTAGTGGCAAACTCTCACAAAATAGCGATACATGTGTGGTCCATAAATCGTTTTAACATTGCTTTTTTTGTATTTTTTGATGTTCAAAACATCTTAGCGCTTGCTTCCCCCCTCCCCCTCCCCAAAATAATTGCAAAATTGGGCTGAGTATAACAGCAAATGGAAAAAGTCATCACAGAGCTGGCGCGCAGGCGTCGGAGTGGTGATGTTGCAGGTCAGAAGTGCTCTCAAACCCGGTGCGCGAGCCACTTAAATGGGAAAGATCACATTCTTTGTGAGATCAACACACATGGGACCAAAATGAAAACTCAATAAACTGCTAAGATGTTTTCAACATAACTGTGGGAGTACTAATTGGACTTGCTCGTTTTTTTTATTAACTATAACTATGGTTTATGGTTATAGATCCCAGTATAAGTGAGTTAAAAATACAAAATACAATTGAGAATCGAAAAGTACCCATTGTACTTACATATTCAAAGCAGTCATACATTAATTTTTCAAGTTATCGATTACACGTGCCTATCTGTTTGGTAAGGGTTTGCTACTAGCGCCACCATGTAACGATGCTGGGCTAACCCAAAAGTACCCAGTTTGTTTTTTTGTTTTGTTTTATTTTTTTTAGATTTAACTAATTTAAGTTTGCACATTTTGTATTTCACTCATTTTTTTTATCACTAGATTGATATGTAACAAATTGTACATAATTTTTAGATTTTATTTTTGTTTCAATTTATTTTTTTTTCGTCAGTTGCGTTAGATTAACCAAGATGTAGGATGATTTAAAAAAAAAACCATTTTGTCGTAATTATTATTATTTTTTGGCGTAAAGTTTTATATGCAATAATCATTGAAGTTGTTTTTAAAAATTTTGATTTTAAAAAGAAAAATTTGGAATGAGAAAGAGACGCGTCTCAGGTATTGTTGTTTCTCGGATGAACGTTTCCGCTAGCAACTTCTTCCGCATTTTCCTAAGAATATGTATTTTTAACTTACACGTGAAAAACTGATGGCATTAATTGTATAACTTTTGGCTGTGAACGATTACTTGGAATTGCGGGTAATGTTGTTTTTTTCCGTCGTGTTTATAGTTTTTCTTTCTCAAAACTACGAATGTTACTTAACCCTTAGATATTTTAAACAACTCATAGAAAGGAATTTCTTTGATATTATAGTATAACAAGGTTGTAATTTTTTTCTCATTTTGCACTTAATTTTTTATTTTCATTTATAGTTTAGTGTATAAACTGCATAGAAAGATAATGTATATTTTTAAATCCAATGATGTCCTTTATGGTAGAATAGCCATCGAAAATTTAGAACTTCCAGAGGTTGATAATATTGAAACCTATTATGTAATATATTTTAGTTTTATTTTATTGTTTTTAAGCTTATCATGGGAGTGATACTTAAAAGTGGGAACGTATTTGTGAACGTATAATCCTCTAAAATTTGAATTTTACTGCATTTGCCATTAAAAGGTTATACAAAAAAAAAATTCAAGATGGCTGAAAAAATTCAAGATGGCTGAAAAAATCAAGATGGCTGCAATGTAATATTAAAACTGACAATTTTTTGAGATTGTATTATAAATTTAGTTATAAAAAACAGGTTTGTTAAAAGGACAATTGGTGTAGATTCAACTCAAACGAGCGCACAACAAATTATGTATTGAGCCTATTGGCAAACAGGTGGCGCAGTTTGTTCAAAGCGTAGAGGGTTCAAAAAGTAGTCACGAAACCAGTTGGACTTGGGGTAACCAAAGTTTTGCAGGTCACTTACGAATAGTGAAATACGTCTTAATATTTATTGTATCGAGAAAAGTTATATATCTTACGCTTATTACGACACGTGCTTGTGTACACTGTAAAAAAAAAATTATAGGATTTTTGAAAAATTTCTACTGTGAAGTTGTGCAGTACGTACTTAATGCACGTTTCCTTTTTTTGGCCAAATGTGCAGAAATATTTACAGAGCGTTTCAGAGGTGTCACCAAAATTTTTTGTCACGTGAAAGAGGGTTACTGCACATATCAAAAAATATATTTGTCATGCGGAAATGTGCTTTTGAATTTAAAAAAGTAAGTGATACAAAAGCATTTTTTGCCACCACTCTTTTTCTAACATTTCAAAAACTTTTGGACCCAATTTACCCTTTACAATTTTTTGGTAGCCATTTGTACCACTGATAATAGAGCAAATTATTTTGTCTGAGCATTTCTGAACGAACTTTACAGTACGAATTTAGTTGTTGTTTGTTTTTTAATTTGCCCATTCGGTCGTTCGATTTCAAACTTAAAACCGTAGTTCACTTGAAAAGAGAATGTTTTGTATATTTTTCAATGAGAAAGGGTTTTTTTTTTCTGAAAAAAAATCATGCAAGGTATATATATATATAAATATATAAATATGTCCAATCATTGTGATAAATGTGAAATTGCTTTCTACATTTTACACAATTTTAATTATTTTTTGTTCACCGTAGAATTGAACTAGTTGATCTTGCCTGTGTAAAGCTTTTTTACATAGGAATAAATAAAGATGCTGCAAGGCAGTCGCAAAACATTGTGGTAAAATCTTTTGGGTACTTATATTAGTTTCACTTGTGAGTTTATGCATATAACAACAAAACTATCCGATGGATTTTGACGAGTGACGTGTCTGTGGATTCGCCTTAGTCGAACTAGTAACAATGGCTAATGGCATCAATGAAAATCCAATATGGCGGACACTATATGTTAGTATATGAAGATTGTGCATACAAAACAAGACGACTTGGTGGATTTTGATGAATGAAGTGTCTATGGATTTGTCTTAGTATATCGAGCGTGATTGCCTACATGCTGTTAATTAAAAACCAATATGGCTGAAGCTATACATCGGTATATAAAGAATGTGCTTAAAAAGGATTTTTAATGTACTCATTTTTCTTGTTAACACCAGTTTAGGTTAGTTCAAAAACACAATTTATCATCTCTACTTACATACATAAACTATTATAAAATACAAAGTCTGTATTTTGTATGGTTGTTTATAACTTGAGAACCACTGAACCAATTTTCATGCAGTTTTATTCTATGTGTTACATGGGTCTCACATTCTATTATAGGCTACTTATCATGCTATATAATATAGGGGTTGAAATGCAGAGAGGGGAAATGCTACCCTCCCACCAAGGGGCATGAGGTTTGCTCACCTGTACAGCACTATAAAAGATTATGTAGATCAACTACCTTTTTTTTCTTTCCATTTCTTGAAACTAAAGCTTTACGCTTCCCCCATTTCGGCAACAACTGTGCTAAAAAAAATATGCACTCAAGCTATGTGCGTATATGTCTACTTTTTTGTTTCAAATACTTTTAAAATTTGGTTTGAAAACAAAAGCACTATCAAGCCACGTTAAAAGGTTGTACTAAAAAACCAAGTTTTTTTTTCCTATTGTTTCTTAACTAACCTGAACTGGTGTCTAAACCCATAGACACGTGGCATCCTCATACCTCTGGCAGCAGCTTAATACATAAGTATCAAATTAAACTTTTATCATGCAACTTTACATATCATTCAAAAATAGATTTTATTTCATCCATAAAAAAATCTTGTACAAAAATAACAAGCTATATTCTCATATTTCACAATATATTACTTTTTTTAAAAAATATTGTTATACCAATTAAAAATTTGACATAATACTACAATAGCTGCAAGAAGTTCGGTTATATTCAAATGATATATATTTTTTGCCCTTTATATTACGGTTGTTAAAACGTGATTTCATTGCTTATTTGTTTTCACCATAGCAACAATGCATTACTCTTCGAATCCTTGGGCTAGTGTTTCCACATAAGACCTGCGAGCTTCGTGATCATCCGCAGGACGATTGATCGCAGTCCAAACTGGTTCACCCACAAACAGTCGCATCACTTTGATGTAATCCTTTAATAAACAAAAAATAAGCACCAATAGGTGAGCTTAGTGATTAATATTTAAATCCAAATTTGCAAGTACACTACCTTAGTGTCCAGCGTGAATCGGTGATAAATGCCAGCAGGCAAAACCAACAAATCTCCTTTTTCGACCAGAATCCGGATCCACTTGTCTTCGTCATCACGAACGTCGAAATACCCGCTCCCCGCTAAAACAAAGCGAATCTCCTCGTCGGCGTGAATATGCTCCTTGAAAAATATCTTGATCTGCGAATGGAATTTAATGGTTGTAAAACTAATTTTACATTCATTTGCAAAGATCGATCGGCAACACCATCCCAACACCTTTTCCTCATAATTGGGAAGTTTTCCAGGAGATATTTCAATCAGGTCTTCGTACGTATAGTTGCGCTCCTTGCGTATTCGAGCAAGTTTCCCTTCCTCTTCCATTCGGTCTACATCTATCTGTTAACGACAAGTTGCACTTATGGCACGTGAAACATTTACGAACGTTGCAACGTGCATGAATTTATTAATGCTTGCAATTTCGTTGAATGCACCTTCCAGTAGAGTACTCCCGACTTCGATTTCAACTGGCCCAACGTCACATTTTTTGGTGGGTCTAACTGGTGTTCCAACTTTTGATTGTTTGGGTCATCGTCCATGTACCAAGCTCGAACCATTCTAAAGCTGAACATAAAAGTGAAATGATAAACCGATACACAGCATACACAAGTCATTATGTTATTTCTAATTAACACGCATTACTGTGGTATATGATCTTATTCTAGACAGTGAACCTGTGCTATAGCACGGGAGCATGAGATAGGGGTTCAGGGCAAAGGTATGTATGGTACATCCATACATACCTCTGGTCTATGGATGTATAGACAGCAGGTTAGGAAGTTAGAAAATACATTTTTCTTAACGATATTTTACTTGAACTCCGCTCACCAAACTAAAGTAAAAGTTTACCTTATTAATTATTATAGTTAAGGCAATAATTTGCTGGTAAAACTTTTACCTGTTTAAAGTTTCAAATTAACTTCAAGTGCACAAAATTACTAAACACAATCATATGAAATGATAAGATGCACGTGATTAATGCATGAAAAAAGTAGACTATTATATAACGATGATACCAATTTTCACTAATTCACCTATTAGATTAATAATCTTAATTTTTTTATATTATATATTACGCATATATAATACTGTATATATGAAAGGCAGTTGACAATGTTTTCATTTGTTTTCTTTCTGGCTCTAGTCTTGTTTTGGCATTTACGTCCACTTTACGCTTAAAAACAAATTTATATTTAACCAATCAGCCGCTGTCTTAAGTCAAATTCAAAAAATAACCTCATTTATGATTGGTCAACTTGTGTTGTTATTTGACCCTTGTGATTTTGTTTTTTTACATATATTTTTTTTAGTTTGTTGTTTGGCTAACTAGTTTGAACATTTGACGGTAGATGGTGATAGTTGTACTGAATTTATATTTTTTTTTTGAACGGCGAGAATATGCAAATGTGAATTATGGGATACGACGCGAGGCGAAGGCGAACAAACAACATGGCAGCCGGCCAGCGTGAAGTTATTGTTTACGATCGGAGGTCGGGAAATAAACCCGAACAGACGCTAGACACTACATTTATAAAGGATTTCAGAAGTTTCCAAACCTTGCTTCGCCAGGTAACTCGCAAAAAACCTCATTCTCGAGCCTTCACCTCATTTTTTTTATCACTCTTCCTTGCGAGAAGGACTATAACAGTTGAATTCACGGCCTACTCTAAATGATGCTACTACATGATCATTAGCCCTGCCTAGACCGAAACTTAACCTTCTAGATATCGAATATACTTGTGCATGTATTCAAAATCTGTGTTGTCGTTCGTTACGTTTGATTTGTACCATGTAATGTACGGTTCGAGAATGGTGATAATTTAGTTAATGTCTATTCACATTTGGTGAGGGTTCGTGTTGAGTTGAACGTACGAAATTATAATTACATGCAAATTTATCTGTTACAGAAATTTGGTATCTTGAACCAAGAAAATTTTGTGGTCTGCACGACCAATAGAGAATCAGTTGACCATGACACGTTCGGTGAGTTTTGAGTGTTGTCGCTGTTAAAGAACATACTGCTAGTTGTTATTGCTAACCGACGTTGTGCGTTCCAGATGATGTCGACGATGGAGAAACGCTGTATTTGCTTTCGAACATCAAGCAAGAACTGGTTGCTCCGACGCAGCAAAAGGTGCATTATCTGCCTCATTATGACACACTCGTCAAGAGCGGGATGTACGAATACTACGCGTCGGAAGGGCAGAATCCACTGCGTGAGTGATTAAGTCTTCATTTAACATTTATTAACGACGAATTTTCATTAATTTTGTCTTTTTCAATATTTTTCTTTTATTGTTTTACAATTTAGCGTATGCATTTGCCGAGCTTATTGACAATTCTTTAGCTGCCACATCTGGAAATACAGGATCCAGACACATTGAACTGCGATTGGTAATGAACTGGATTGGCTATTTTTTTTGGTTATCTCAGTGGGATTGTTGATTAATATTTTTATTTGTTTGGTTCGTTATTTGTAGATGCTTGAAGATGGAGATAAAAGTACTCTTCTCATTTTGGATAACGGAAGTGGAATGACATCGCATCAGTTGAACAACTGGGCCATCTATCGTCTTTCCAAGTTCATTCGAAAAGATAAAACACTAAGACTTGGGTGAGAAAATAGTCTTTAATTATATTTATAGACGGACGCCAAGTTTAATCGTCCGTAATCTTTTCTTAATATTATTTTATATTAATTTTGGTTATTTTTTTTTATATGGTGTGGTTAGTAACACTTTTATTAGTGTTAGTGTTAGTAACAATTTGATTAACGTCTTCATAGGTTTTCCATTCTAATGTAGCGCTTTCTTTCTCTTTGTTGTTATTTATTCCTATCTTTGCTCATGTTAGGGGACAAACATACACTGATGTTAAGTGCCAAAATGTGCAAGGGTAAGTTAACTGGCAACTTGCTCGTCATTGCCAGTGACCTTAAACATTTTTTTTTTTTACATACATGCACTTTTGTTTGTTTTTCTTCCCATGGCAATTTTTCACCCTTACTACAGTGTATTTATTTATTTATTTATTCAACTACTTTTTCAATTTCTTCATTAGAATTTTTGTGTTGCATGATAAGAAGTTTGCGGGGACACTGGGTTTAGATTTTTAATCACAATTTTTCCATATACCGTATTAACTGCTTGGGAATTTGTTTGCATGGGTGGGATTTTATTTTGGCAGATTGTGTCAATGACACTTTGACACAACTTATTTATACTACACCCTATTGAATGTATAGTAGTCACTATTGTGAGATGGGTTTTTCTTTACTGTTTGTATTGGTGTGTGTGTGTGTTTTTTAAACATCACGGTGATGTCGGATTAAAACTCTTCAACGGTTAAAAAATACCAATTCTTTTTTTTAAAGTTTATAAAAAATTTTAAGTTTTCAACTCGATGTTCTTCTACCTTGATCTTTTTCAGAATATTTGGAACTAAGATTTTTACATTTCAAACTATCCCATATCTTTTGGCATAAGGTTGATGTATTTTGTTATTATTATTATTTTTTGTTTGTTAGGTGGTGGTTTGTGTTTTGTGCATTATACAATGTGCAACAATAATGCATAGGCTTATAAAAATGCATTTTTGTTTATAGTATCGTCACATTTGACACACATCATTCATGTCTTGAAATAATTGTGTAGGTTTGCAATACAGTGATAAAAACCAGTATAGAAAATATAGAACATACACTGTATAATGAAATGCTGACACGTCTTAAAATTTTTGTTTTATTTAACATATTAAATAATAACTTTTAAGTAAAAAATTTATCGGTGTAACAAATTTGGTGCATTTGCTGACATTTCAATTAAATTTGATTGAACTCATTGAGAAAGTGTTAATGTGGCTTATTTTATAATTCACAAAAATCATTTGAATAATATGTTTTATAGGCTATAACTATTGTTTTGGTTTTTAATTTTCTCGATTTTAGAGAATCGGATGAAGATAATCAGAATTCATCGTTCACCCACATGCCTCGTTCACTGAACAGTGAGATATCCTATTTTGGCGTCGGTGGGAAACAGGCCATATTTTTCATTGGAAACTCAACAAGGGTGTGTGATGCTACAGAAAATTTATACGCCAACTTATTGATGAATAATCCATGATTGATTGATTGATTGAACAATTTTGACCGGGTTTCAGATGATCACCAAACCTAAAGACTCATGTGACGTCCACGAGCTAACAATATCAAAAGATGAGTTTGAACGTAAAGAGAAACACAAAGAGTCCATTTACAGCGGATACATTCGTAATCGCCAGGTAAGATTTAATTTTTTATTATGAAGAATAAAGGAATTTGAATTATGGTAGAATGTATGTATGTATGTAATGAGGCGCTTATTTTTTTAATGTTTAGCCAGGGGACTGCAGTCATGTTTCCTCGGACGATGAACATGTCCGTAAAGTGATCCAAGAAGAGAAATCGAAAGAAAGCTTCACTTGCGTCGTCATCCAGGGAGTGTCTCACGAACATGTGCATTATTTCAAATACAATTTCCGAGCAATTTGCAGGCAACTAGCGTAAGTGTTAATTGGTTGTTTTTTGTATTGTGATCGGCTTAAAAGAAACATGTTTAATGAAATAATTGAATTTTTTTTTGGTAGCCATATATATCATTACTATATCCATGGTCCACAAGGCAATATCAAAATACAAGATAGTACAAGAATACCATCTCCGTTTAGAAACATTGACATTGAGGTGAGCTGAAAATGTTCTCATTTTTGCGAATTTATTCTTCCACTAGCAAGTAGGCTCGTTGTTACGAAAGGCTGACGTCCACAACTAGGGTGTTGTGGCAAGTATCCGGAATAATTAGCATCGACCTAGAGACGTACCACTTCCAGTGCTGAATGATTGCTGATGCCTGATTGGCCAGTCCAACTAAGGCTTCAGCCTCGGCTTTTATAGAGTAGGATTTATGCATATCTATTTGACTGGCGTTAACTCGATGCAATGATATGTTTTGCAGGTGAAGATGTACATGAAAGGGCTGAATCCTAAAATCATCAATTTGCGTGAAATTGAAGATGATCTTCAGACGCAGTTTATTCGATCTGCTGCAAACATGTTTGAATTCAAAGCAGTCGTCGAAGGAACGGGAGTCGTAGAGGGATTGCTTCGTTACCATCCATTTTTGTACGACAGGGAAACATATCCTGCTGATGCAGTTGAAGCAAAAGGTAACCACCCCCCTCCCTTATTGTTTTTTCAATAAACAAAATTATGCTCGTAACGGTTTCATTTATTGGTGTATTGATTTTATTTTGGTTTCAGTTACCGATCAAGAAGAAGATCATGATTACACGACATCAGACACTCGTCCAGCCCGAGGTCGTCGACCTATCTTTGAATGCTTCTGGAATGGCCGTTTGATTCCATACACGCAAATTGATGAGTAAGTCATTATTCACAGTTGTGATCAATTTCAATATGTTATAATAATAATAATTTTATATTAATTTTAGGTTTGAATGGTGTAGTACACCAAAGAAAAGTAAGACTATTCCATTAGATTGTTACAACAGGTAAACCTGGTGGATTTAGTATGCATTAACGACCGTGAACGCTTTGCATGTCAATGTTGACACCTTAAATAATAATACTAATAATTTATAGAGTTTCCGGAACGTTGTGGACTAACGATAAATTTCAAGTCAGCACTAATAAACTCACGTTCATGGATCTTGAAGTGAGACTTCGGGATAAGAACACAGTGTTTTGTCGTGTTGTCAATGGCCAGGTAAGGAAAAAGATATTGTAAGGAAAAGATATATTTTAATGACTATGGTAAAGAATGTTTTTTTAGCTTTTATGGAAGTGCGTTGGGTTATTATCATTTTATTTGTGTTGTGGTTTGTTTTGTTTTTTGAGGTTGTGATAAAAGTTGTTTAAAAAAATAGGAAAAAAGAGGCAACATTGACAAGCAGTTTACTGATTGGGTCCGGGAGTGTCACGAAAATTGCGACAAGCAGATTCGCTTCTGCGGGTTTCAAGGTGTCGTGATGCGTACCGATGTTCCTCGCAACAAACAGCATCCATGGGCTGTCTTCAACAGCATCGAATGGGATGGGAAGACGTTTAAAAAAGGACAATTGGTAAAAATGTTTTTTTTTTTAGCTTGCAATTTGTGTCACGTCTTTTGAACCGAAAGTGTAGAACGAGTTCGTTTCTTTGGCAGGTTCGACTTCAACGTACGATACCAACTGCGCATGGTAGCATCAAGAGGTTCCTGTTGTTCGGTGATTATGATAGCGATGTCTTTGCCACTGGAGGAGAAATTGAAATTGTACAGGTGAATTTTAACGACGTTTAGTTTTAATGATATTTCATTTAAAAAAAAAATAATAACTACTAATCTGTTTGTCTTGTTTGATGTCAATTTTGTTTATTTGTCTGAAGGAACCTCAGTCACTGTACGATGACACGAAAGTTTATTCCTTGACAAAGTTGGATCGTTCGGCTGCCGAGGCGTCGATCAAAAGATGGATCGAGGAGGAGGAAGGAAAGTGAGTGTACATAATGAAACGTAGTTTTGCGCTTTGTTGACAGTTTCAATTGGAGATGAAAGTTAGTACGGGTTGAACCTCACTACTCCGGAAAACTTGGGACCAAAAATTTGCCTGATTAGCAATGAAGCTTAAAAGAAAATTGCAAAAAAATTTTAACGCAAAAGTATTCACTAAGTTTCACTGTAAAATCTAATTTCCGAACACTCGAAGCTAATGCTGGATTAGAGAATTTTCCGGATTAGTGAGATGAAACGTACAAATAAATTTACTTGGGTTGTTAAAATTTGGGCATAGGATGATAAATGCAGTGAAACTATTAATGACCACTTTTTTTATGGAACTGTGGGGTGGTTTAGAGAGGTTTTACTGTACTTAAGAATGATTATAAACTTGCTATACTTAGTTTATCATAGCATTAATATTATTTTCCACCATTCTTAGACTTCCAGAAAAGCTGATAGTCACATGGCCGGAAGGAGATGAGTTGAGTTCCAATGAGAAAAGACCCGCTGGCAAGACCATAGGTGCTGAACTAAAACATAGTTATTGGATCATGTGACTTGTTTTCAGACTAAATGTTTGATGCTATGTGTCAATTGTGTTTTGGTAGGTGCTATTAAAGTGGAAATAGCCAATCGACGGGGAGAATTGATCAGTAAACTGCCTGGATCAACGCAGAAAAAGTTATTGATTGAACTCAAAGTTGTATGGCACTGTACGTCACATTTTATGTTTTTAATTTTCGAAAACGTTTTTAATGAGAAAAATGTTTAATAAAAAAGCATTGAAATCATAGTTGAGAAAAACGTTTAATAAAAACGTTGTTTTTATTGAAATCTTATTTGTAGCCCCTTCGGGAGATCAAACCATTGTGAATCACATTTGTCAACATGCTAAAAATTGGCCCTACTGGTTCAGAAAAATGGGTATGATGTTGTTTTTTGTTTTGTTTTGTTTTGTTTTTTGAAATAATTAACGGTGTTAATAAATTGAGGTGTTTTATTTTTCATTAGAAAACATTAAAAATCTTGGACCTCACACGTTGCAGCTACAAGCTGTTTTAAACGAATCGGGCGCCTCTTCTTACGCCGGTAAAGATCTTCCATCACACAAAATCAAGTTTACTGTGATTGGTAAGTTTCGAAATTTTAAGATTGAACGGAATTGCCATCTTGGTGCAGAATTTTGGTTTGTATAGAGTTGCATTTTCCTCCGATCAATAGAAGCTGAACCTGAGCGCTTCACCGTTGGTTTGTTGGACGGTCCTTTCCGCGTCGGAACGCCGTTCCAAATACCATTGGAGTTTCAGGATAAATTTGGAAACCCAACCAAGCCGAGCAATAAAATTAAACCTGACCTTCGAGCTAGGTGCGAAAGAGCCTCGCTTTCGATCGTATCAATTCCAATTTCTGCACAAGTGTGCTAAGTTTTATTTGTTTGTTTGTTTGCTATCCAGTGGTTTGGACATTGTGTATGACGGTACGCAAGTGAAAGGAAATTCGCTGATCATGAAAGGAATTCTCGCTAAAGGAACGGTCGAAACCAATGCTGGAAAAGTGAGTCACGAATCTTTTAATTTTCCTGAATTTGCTGGTGTTTTGGTGTTTTTTGTTGGATCCATAGATTTGTTGTATTCATAGTTGAGAACAATCTGAACGTTGAAAAGACGTTCAGATTGTGCTCAACTATGAATACGAAGTAAAATTCATTACAACACAGTTGAATCTCGTTTGACCGCTCCGCCCTTTTGTGTTTAGAATTTCAACCTTGTCGTCACGATTTCTGGCTTGGAAAACGATTCTCAAAGTCTGAAGATACGTCTGTTGCCCGGACCACCCAGTCAGTTGGTCGTCAAACCCAAAGACGACATCATGAAAGTGGAAAATGGGTCTCCTTTAGCTTTTCAAGTTTGCATTCAAGACGTGTCTGGAAACTGCACCGCTGAACCCAGATTGTTTGTTATGTGCAAGGTATGTCATTACAGTACTCAACGATGTCCACCACAAAATGTCAACATAATAATCGCATGCATTTTGAAGGTAATAACCTTAACTAGACAGTGAATCCTTGAGATCCGAATGAAAGTTTTGTTTTTGTTAGTTTTCTGGTGGCCATGGGAACCTCCCCGTGTATCAAGTGGATTGTTCTACGAGTGGACAGGCCACTTTGACGGGAGATGCCATTCAGCTTAAAAAGGCAAAGGGCGTTGAAACGCTGAAAGCCAAAATCGAAGTCCAGGTGAAGCTGATGACAAAAAAGAAGGATTTGAGTTGGGAACGACTTGGGTTGCATTTTATTTTAGCGAGTTGATCGTTTGGTAGAATCGTCGAGACATCTCAGCCATAGAAAAGACGATCGTGGTACTTCCAAGCAGTAAAGCTGCAACGTTGAAGCTCTCGTACGAGAACGAACTGGGCGAACGGGTGATGATAGAAAAGGATCGGGAAATCATATGCGTTGCGGGAAGCACTTTACAAGGAGTCGGTCAGTAACTTGATCCTTCGTAAATCTCGAAAATTGGAGCTTTCTTAAGAACCATCCATGTTAACGCTTTTGAAAAGAGCCTCTAGTTTTAAATGTACCGAGTGGCAAAGAGTTTAACTGTCAACCCTGTTTCTAACCGTCAGAGTTTTTAGTCCTGGACGAAGGTGGTCGGGAATTGGGTTTATCGGCCAATCAAGTTTCTAAAACCAAGGCGAACTGGGTAGCCAGTTTGAGTCGAGAGGAGATTTTAAGCGGATGCTTGTCAGACATCAAAGTCCCGCTGTCTGTCAGAGAAACGAAATATTGCAATATCAGCATAGGCGACGATGTGGATTTTGGATTCACTATAAAGTAACCATTTTGTTTTGTATTTTATGAAATTTTTTTCTTTGTTGTCGATGTATCGTAAAAAAAATGAACTCTCTTGTTGGCAGAGTGAAGACGGGTGAGCCAGCAAGTATCAAATGTTCTTGTCACGGTTCAAATAAAATCCGATTGGGAGAACAACTTCAACATGACATCATCGTTGCTGTTTCCGACACCCACGGGAATGTGATTAAGAAAGTAAGAGAAGCTTTCGAGTTTCAAGTTTTTGTATCGTATACTCTTAATAATTTTATTTTTATTTTTGTAGTTACCATTGTCGGCATTAGGCGGTTTAGAAATCACCGGCGAAGGCCTTGTCACCGATAACTTGGTTCGTGCCCTGGGACAGAACGGTGGCTTTGTCATCAAAGGTGTGTCGTTCGAAGATGGCAAGTTAGGGACGCGAGAACTTTGCATCAAGTGGCGGGGACTCCTCGATTATGTTAGACTGCAGATGGTTGCCGGGACACCTAACCAAATAACACTTCCTGGTTTTGACACGAGCGAGGTGGTTGTTTGTCAATTTATTTTTTGTTTCATGTTAATAAAAAAAAAAATATTGTTTCCATTAAAATAAAAATGTTGTCATTGGATTTCGTGTGTAGCCAATCATGATGTACAACAACTCGGTTTTGGACTCGCCCCTCATTGTGCAGCTGTGCGACTTGTACAGCAATACGTGCGATGATTCTGGAATCAAAATTCAGCTTGGCGTCGATGAAGGCTTAAAAGTAGGTTACGATGATTAATAATTTTATATTTCTAAATTTTTTATTGAACGTTTACCGACCAATTTTATTTTTGTTTTTTAAAAAAATATCAGTTGTCTCCTTCGCCGCAAGCGATGAAAACGGATCCCAGTGGTAAAGTCAGTTTTGGAAAAGTGACTGTAGCAGCTCGATCTAGGTTTGTTTTTATGCCATAAAAAAGTTATTTTTTTTTGTCAAATGTGTGATTGTCCACTTTCATCATTAGTCACGTTCATCCAACGTGTCCTGGTGGCTTATGCGGTCGCAACTGTCGTGGTATCTTTGCCATCTGTGCCAAAGCATTTTGTGGGCGTACCATCATAACAGGGCCATTGCTGAAAATTCACATTCCCTCCGATCCTGCAAAACCCATCGACATGAAGGTGGAATACGATAAAAACGCAACGTACACCGTCGGCGACATTCTTCCCGGTGAGTAGTTGGGAGGTTCTTTTTTTCAACCGGTGTTTGTGTTTAAGTGTACATGGAAATAAGGGTCATCCACGTCTGGTTGTTTTGACAGAATTTCGTGTTTACATCATGGCGGAAGATGGCAGCATAATGGAGAAAGTGAAGCCTGGAGAAATGTCGATGAAGATGTGGAAAGCTGAAGGCTTGCAAAGCAAACCACCGCATCGAGTAAATAACTTATGTCAATAGAATAATTATACTTTGTGGTAGATCTTCTTTTTTTACGCTGAACATGTATTTTGAATAGAATTAACGTATTTTTATTTCTCCATAGGCTATCACTTTTTCTCCTTCCTCTCATACAAAAAATGATGAGCCGGGAGTCTTTTCATTCAGGTGAATTCAATTCTTTCGCACGAGCGTTTGTTATCGATTATTGTTGATTGTTCAGCATGACTAGAAAGTGTTTTTGATGGGCGTGCAGACTCTTAAATGGAATTATGGATTGATATTTAATGAATTTTTTATAGGGACCGTCGTATACCTGATTCTTCGGGAACTCATAACATTATCTTCATCTACGAGTCGGGGCATTCTTCATTGCAGAGCAACGTTGTAAGTTGATGTTTTGATTATTCACTGTCTTTTGAGTTGTTTTTGTTTTCATATTTGAAGTATCTTACTTTTCGATCTATTGAATTTATTTGTTGATTTTTGTAGATTGCCATCAATGTCATGTCAGGTAGGCCAGTGAAGTTGGTTCCTGTTCAAAACGTCGGAACACCTACTGTTTCTAATACTCCTAAGCTGACCAGTCGGACTTTGTTCAAGAACCTGAAATTGGAACTCAGGGTAGGTGTAATTCATCGTCAAGTAGCCTTTCGATTTAGTTCAGGACGGATCAACTGGATGAGTATTAATTTTTCATTAAGTTATTTATTTTTTGTTTAGAATTTAAATTGTTTACGTTTGTGTTAAAAATTCATGTTTTTATGTTCACCATTTCTAATGTTGCAATAGTTTTAATTCGTTCGCCTTCATAGTGGAAGCATACTGTATATTAAATTTGATCCTGTCCTATATTTTTGTTTATTTGGTTCATTTTCTGTTGGCAGGACGCTCATGACAATCAGGCTGGAACAAACTTGAATGGAAAGTTAACCATACAAGTGATCAACGAAAACAACGCTGAAGAAGTGCCGCATTTGAGCGGAAGTGTAACGTCAATGGAAGTTCCTCTCCAAAAAGGACAGGCTGTTCTTCAAGTAGGGTTTTTTTCATTTTGGCATCAGTCGGTCGATGGTGAGAAAATAACAGTGTAAACCAATTTAATTTTATTTGTTGTTAGAATTTGATGATTGAAGAGGATACGGCTGGGGTTGATGGTCAAGAGTACATTCTGAGAATAACTTCCCAAATCCCCGACTTGCCCCGCAATCACAGTATTCCACCTCACGACATATCATTTCTGTTTTACAATGGTTCGTTAACAATCGTATAGCGTCGGAGAAGGATACTGAATTTGTTCATATTTTTTATATTCTTACTGGTTTGCTTTGTATTGATTTGGACATTGATGTTGTGTTGCAGATGTCAAGAAACAAGCTCAGATGGCCAATCTGTCGAAGGAACGTGATAATCTAATAAATGCCATTTCCAAATACAAGTCTCTCTTTGAAACATCTCAGCAGCTTATTAACGAGCTGAAAAGTAAAATCAAGAATTTTTGCATAAAAGTTTTACATATGGTCATTAAATGTGTTGTAATGTGCTTTTTTTTTCATATACCTATTTTTAGTATCTGTTCAGGGAGCATTGCAAGACGAACAAAAGATGAAACAAGATCTACGCAAACAAAACATTCCCGCATCTCAATTGAACAACGTACGTTGTTTGTGGTATTTCACGTAGCATCTCGTAATGAAGGGAGATTTGATTTTTATTTCATACTTTATATTAGTTTTACTTGTGTGCGACTTGAGAGAGACATTTGAGTGACAAATAGCGATTTCAAAATGCACATTACTCTAACATATAAAGTGTGTCTTTAATAATCGTATTTTTAATGTATTTGCATTATTTTATTTGTTTATTTATTTATTTATTTAGTGATTTTATGTTTTTTTCAGATTGACAATGTCGAAAAGCTCATAAGAACTAAACAGGATGAGCGAGATCGAATTACGTCGATGCCACGACGGCATTGCGGCTTGGCTCAGGCGCCACGAGATCCTGAAGTGTTGGGCAAAGTAAGCCTCTTAATGAATTTTTTTTTATGAAAAAATACTAAATTTTATTTGAAATATTAAAATTAATCATTTTGTTTCACGTAATAATAGGTAGCACATTTGGCAATGCTTGAGGAGAATGACATTGCTCAAGTTCTTTCGTGGCACATGTCAGCTGATATGGATTGCATCGTCACTCATACGCTAGCAAAAGTATGTATGATATACCGAAATGTTCTTAAAAATTCACAGTGAAATCTGGTTGATATCGTCACGAAAATAATGTCACCACTCGGCTATTGTTGTCATAATTCATCACTGTTTTATTATTTATTGCTTAATGTTGTCAGCTGGTTATTGTCATCAAAAAGGACCAGTGCCAGAGTGATCCTAATCACTGGATTGCTCAACTAGTTGGTTGCTTTTCTAATTTTTTGGGAATGAAATGAAAAATGGCTTTTTTCATCAAAATTTTCAGGCTCGTGAAATTTACAGTAAAACCAAAGGAACTCAGCAGGTTTTAGCATTGGATTCCATATACAGGAAAAATCTTCCCGATTGGAAAAAGTGAGTTTTATATTTTTGTCGTCACTGCGCTTGAACTTTCTTTTTGGAGAATCTTATAATTGGAGTGTGTGATTGTGTCACTCTTACCATTCTTAAAAATTGTCGTCTTATATATATATATTTTTTTTTGCCTAATAGACCGTTACCTCATTTGAAAATTCGCTCGTATCAGCCAGCGGGAAATCCTATATACGCAAGGGAGCTGTTGATTTTTCCGAACGATCCCGACAATTGTAAAATGGGTGAGACGGACATAATTATGTGAAGTTTTGTTTTGTCACATTTTGTGTGCGTTTTGGGAAATATACTGAAATTCAACGTTTTTTTTTTTTGGTCAACAGTGTTTGGGATGCTACTAGGTGATGCTATAATATTAGATTCGCTAGATCATGCCACCAAGTATAGACAAGAGGTAAGTTGGAAAAATTTTGTTTTGGTCGTAAAATATAAAAAAAGAATGCTTTGACGTGGAACGGTTCTTGCGTACAGGTCGTAAAATTCACGTATTGCCCCACTCTACTGACTCGTCGTGGAGATAGAATTCGTAGCAACGGAAAGTTTGGGGGTCAGCAAAACAGAGCGCTTCCCATAGAGAAAATGAAAGGAGCCATATTTGGTGAACCGCTACCTGCGCACCATGCTACGCTTGGCTCGCAAATCGGTAATAAGATGTAGTTTTGTTTTGTATTTATTTTTCCTTGGAATTGTAACAGTGCCAAATTGATTGAATGAGATACATTCATGTACGTATGTATTTACTTTTCTTTTAGAATCTCTCCAAAGTTATCGGAATTTTCTACTTCGTCGCCAACAGGCTGAAGTGGAGTTGCAAGAGCAACTGGACCAGGAACAGTCATCCGTCATGCAAGATAAGATGCGAGAATGCCAGGAAGCGGAAGAAAAATTGAAAGAACTAGAGTCAAACTTAGGTAGGTTCGAGTTGAGGTTTTGTGACGCAAAGTTTGTGTAACTTAAAATATAAAATTATAGTTGTTTATGAGTGACGAGTAAAAAATGTCCATCTTTGTTTTTTTTTAAATTCAATTTTAGGGATGAACTCTACAAAAACACCAACGACAACGGCAACTCCCCAGAGAGGTCGCGGGACCAGAGGCACTCATCTTCCACTCGAGCTCGTCCGCCCGGCCAATAAGCGTGGTCGTGGAGCAGGAGCAGCGAGCGTCGAAGACACCCCCACCGCTTCACCGTCCATGCGAAACGTCGACAGCGACGTGGATTACCCTCCCACTCCGACCAGCTCGGTCAACGGCATGTCGACGCGTTACAAATCGACGCCGAGTCCCGGAATGCGGGGGAGACGGGCGGCGGAATCGCCCGCACGAAGCGACGACAGAAAACGCAGGAAAACTTGAAACGCGTCGGGTCGGCGATGAATGCGAAACGCGTTGGGGATTTTTTGTTTTTTGCGTTTCGTATTCGTGGGGGAGGAGGAGGAGAAGACGACGACGTCGACGAGTCTCTCGATGTGTGGCAATTTTTAATGTACAAAAAACACAGACGATAGTATATCATGGTTCTTTACTATTTGCTATGGAAACGAAATGCGTATTTTTTGGTGTGTAATCTTTTTTGGATTTTTCACGTTTTTGTTGTTTTCTGTTCAGAGTAAAAAAGAAAAATTGCACTCGGTTTTTTATTTTATATGGAGAAAACAAAATTACAATGCACCAAGAATTGAAGCATTTGTACAGCTTGCTTGCATTTTTATTTAATATTAACTCCTAGAAAGTTAGGCCTATTTCCATTTATTTTTTTCCATGTCTTATTTTTGTTGGCTCGAGAGTTAATGCATTTTTTTTTCACTTGAAGATTAATTTTATTTTAAATATTTTTTTTTTTTTAATGGTGCAATTAAGAAAAGATACCTAGAGAGAATAATCGCTGCCTTACAGCCCATAATACATGCAAAAGTAAATTATATTAAAAATGTAGAATTAGAATCTTTATTCCTTTTGTCTATATTATGAAAAAAAAAATTCTAAAAAAAAATATATATATATATATTTTTACAAAGATGTCAAAAATTTAAATATTATTTAATTGTTTGAAATATCAAAAACAACAAAATGGTATATATTTAAAAAAACACGAAAATCCCTAATTGTGTTTTGAGTAAAAAAAATACATTTCAGGCGAAAAGAATAACAAAATTAATTATGCTCTACTTAAATTTGAGTTATTAATATAAAAATTCATATCGAAAATGGTGTATTAAAAATATAAGGAAAACAATGCACTTTACGTCTTCGATTGGTGGAAGCGAAAGAGAACGAAAGTTCAGTGGATGAGTTTATCGTATGAAACACATTTGTAATTGATTAATCTACATATTTTTTAGTTTTAAAATGATTTGATTCGGTAATAGCCATTTGAGGACGTAAAGTTCGTGTTCACCAAAAATAACTAACATTCTAATGATCTCTTAATATCATTTCTATGTTTTGTTTTGTTTTTTTCCATGTTTGTTATTAATTCCAGCGTGAAAGTATGGTCGTATCCTTGTTGTCATTTAATTTTTTCAACGTTCCGTGTTTTTCATTCATAAAAAAAAATACATTATATCGTGTCAACCAAAGTTATATTAATTCACGAGCATTTCTCTTAATTAATTTTCAGCATGTCATATAATAATAATATTTTTATTTTGTGCAAATATCCCCCTAGTCATTAGAATTATTGTACAGTTTTTCATTGGATTTTATTTTCTTTCTAAAATCTTTGTACATAAGTGTCAACTCGATCCAAAACATTACATGTCATCCCTGTTACATATTCACAAGTTTACACGTGCATTTATGCAATTGCTGTCGATCGTACACATTTGCATTTTAATTTTATTTTTATTATTTTGTAACATGAAAATGGTACGAGCGATAATGATCATTTCCCCCTTTTTTTGTTTTCTAATTTTTGTTTTATATATCCAAAAGGTGGCTTTAGTTTATATCGAAGAGAAAATTTTTATCGAGGTGTCGGTACTTAGCATTTACACCGAGATGTTAACGCATCGGGTATTCCGGTACCTGGAAATACTAATCTTTTCAATATCAAATGTTGGCGATCCGTTTTCATTTTCATTTTTTCAAACTATTGAAATGTTCCTGTTGAAGACACAAAATGGTGTTAAAAATGTTGATGATGAGGATGGTGACATTTTTTTTTTTACCGTTGATTGAAAAAAAATAAATTAATTAATTTTGATTGTTCGTAGTGCAAAGAAAATATCAAATAATATGAAATATGACACTATGGTGTAAAATTTTAGACACAATATGCTTGTTGGTTTGATCAATACTCTCTTGAAATTTCTTATTTAGATTAAATGTGTTTTATTGAAATGAAAAAAAAAAATTATACAATTGTACATTTACAAACAAAAAAATAGTTTTTATTCTAAGAGTACATGATATTCTATATATATACTGTAGCACTTTTACAAAACAAAAATTTAAAAGTTTGTATAAGTAGAGTTGACTATGCAGCATTCTCATTTAGTTGGTGTTTCGTTTTTGTTGTTTCATTTGTGTTCATCTTGAGCTTCACGGCTGCATTTCATTTTTTGTTTTCTAAAACGCAATGGTTTGTCTTTTTTTTTTAATTAATATATTTACAGAAATTTTGTACTGTAAATATTTTTTTTTTAATTTTTCGTAAATAAAGTGTGAACTGTAATAGTGGCACACTATGATTTATATGTATTAACGATGGCAAGTTGTTCGTTTTTTGTGTAAGTTATTATGATCATTTTGGAACTAGTGCTTTTCAATATCAATAATATTGTGAGATAACATTCTGATTTTTTGTTGTTTGTTTTTTTGCCAGGGTCTGGAACGTAACCTGCTGTATGAGTGAGGACCAAACTGTACTTAATGTTTGTTTTTGTATGTTTTCAGATGCTACATTGTAAACCTCGGAACTGTTCTTGCTATTGGATATAGGTGAGTATAATGTATTTAACTTGAGCAATGAGGAAACTTTGTTTCCACAATGAGCATCAATGATTTAGTAGAAGTTGGGATTCGAATCGCTAATGCAGAAGCTGCAAATTGAGAAATTTGGTGCGGAATTAGTGCACAAGTTAGAAACGCTTTGTAAAGCTATAATTGAAATTGCAATAAAACAATAAATAAGATCATTTTTTGGGGAGAAAAGAGTACTTATGAACGACCTCTGAATTGTTAAATTATTTATCAGTTTTATGATAAATAATTAATTTGTAGGAAAAACGTTTAAACAAAAGTGCAAAAATTGTACCAAGAAATGTGATTTTAAGAATCAACATTATTTGCTGTAATATTAGGGATCAACATGAGTGAATGAAGTAAATCTTCTGAAATATGTACGAAAATGTAGTTTACAATTTTCAAATAAAAATAGCTTGTTATTGAAAAAAACTGAATTTGGCTTTAGTGAAAAAATACTCTTATCATTTTACACTTACAGCCATTAGAAAACTTAGTTCAAAACTTTTTTGGGGGGTTATATTTTTTCGCGTGGCCGTTATGGGCAAACTATGGAAGCCATTAGCGTAGAGCTATATATCAATGAGAAGATATTTAATTGAACTTTTATGTAATAGGTTTATTTTTAGTCTAGCTTAGTATAAAAAGTGGGTAGAAAAATATGCTTTGCAAGGGTGTGAAAATTACGTTATCACAAAAGTAAACAACTAAAAGTCACTGCTCGATGGAATTTTTGTAAAGTAAAAAACGGTAAAAAATAATTTTATGTTAAATATCAAGTTCTGCCTTGTCCAAAAAAATAAAGTTCACCAATAAGTAGAGATGGTGGTCAACAATCTTGACTTCAAGATACTACTCATTGTATACTTTAAACTTTGGAATTTTAAAACAAAATTTCTTCTTTTGTTAGCTAGTACGCGTCTTTGTTTCATTTGTTAGTTTGCTAACCATTTGTTTCTTCATTTGTTTATTTATTATTTTTATTTTCTATTTTTTATTTTCTCTCCAGCAATATATCCGCGCCACCAGGGTGAAGGCCATTGGAGAGGGAGGAATGAATGGGAAAGTGTTTTGGAGGTGTGTGCGCACACGGCGCGTGCCTGCGGCCACAAAACTTTTCTCGAATTGAATTTTTCAAACCGACGACGACGACGACGACGACAACCGCGAACCAAACCAGTGAAAGTGCAAGTGGAAGATTTCATTTCACTTTCTTAACAACAAGTCCAAGTCGTTTGTCTTTCGCTGCCAAGCGTGATTTTTAATTATTATTGTTATTCACCCGCACGTGCATTTTTTGTCTTATGGAAGAAGAGTCGTCGTCCGTTTCGGACTCATAATTCGGAGTGTGTGTGTCTCTTTAAACAAATATAAGAAGAAGAAGTCTTCTGTCGAGTTTGACAGACTTGGGTCATTATTTTTTCAAAAATTTAATTAATATTCCCAATATCATCATGGAGCGTCGAAGAAACGATCAAGAAGACGGAGCATCGTCGACTTCTCCTTTGCCTTACGTTATGGCTAAAGTAAGTCTATTATTATTATTTGTTTTCCATTTAGTTGATTCTAAGTTGTGTGTAATTAATTAATTTTAGAATTGAGGCACTTTAAATGAAAAGTTGTTAAGTCGCTGTAATACGAAAATCTGTGACTCAACAACTTTTAATTCTGAGTGCTGCAACATATTTGAAAATCTGTATTATATTAAGTTTTTTGTTAAATTATTATTTGATATTTTGTTGTTTTTTTGTTTATTTATTTTTTATTAATTACATTTACTAAATGCTAAATATTACGATCAAATATTCATATTTTTGATATGTGTATGAAATAAAATTATTATCAATGTTTAGCTAAAAAAAAACAACAACAATTTCATCGAGTAATGAAAAGTCTTATTTAAAGTGTTGTTGGCCACAAGAAAATAAAGCGAGGAGGTGATCACGGATCCTTGCACTATACCATTAATCGTTCAAACTTTTAATTAGTGTACCATCACCATGGTAAAATACGATTTGTGCAATATAATACTATTCATTGGTGTGTTCATATAGAGTTCAACAAATTTGAAACAACTGTTTCAAACACAATGATTTTAAATACAGTGGAATCCGGTTATTATTGATCACTTTGAGATTAGTTCTTTTTGATAACGATAACCGGCTGATAACATTGGATAAGAAAACATAAAACAGTGTTTTGGGACTAACTGATTATGATAACAATAACCGATTGGTAACATTATCCGTGATTATAAAAACCGGATTCTACTGTATCTCATTAATATTATTATTATATAATAATTTTATTATTCATATAAGGAAGTACTATATATGCTGTTATAGGCAAAGTAAGACTTCGGTGCTAAGTACTACTATAGTAATACATTGGTTAACGTGCATTATGTACTTACAGATGTGCAATTTTGTACTTTTTTGTGTATGTGTGTGTTGTCTTAAGATCTCTCGTATTGTTATTCTAATGAGGTATACTGTATTGAGGATTACAATATTCTGGAGAGACCCATGTTGTCTTTATCTCAAAATCACTTCCTATGGTAATGTGTATACAGTGTTCTTGATTTGGACAAATCAATGTTTTTGAATCTATTCATTGTATATCCTATCAGTTGAAATTACAAATTTGAATTCGCGTTGCTGGTGACCGGGGAATACAATGAATACGTAATTAGAAATAACATTATCACCGTGATTAATTTAAGCGATAAGCATTTCAAGAATAAGATTGACATTAATTACTAAGAAAAAATTTTGTTTTGTTTTGTTTTGTTTTTCTCAAAATAATCCAGCTGAGTTTGGTATTGTAAGGCCAGTGATAGTGGTGATGTGTGTGTGATGACTACTTGTTTGTGTATCTATAAAAACCATGGGATCATAGAAAGATGCTGAAGCGTGGGTGGGAAGGTGCATCCAAGCAAGGAGAAGGAAAAATATATGTAGAGAAAAAGAAATAGAATTTTCTTTCTTTAGCTTGATCCTGACCTCGTTTCCTTCGAGAAAAAAAAAATTGTTCGCTGACACCGATTAATTTCATCACACTATTTCCCATATTCAGAAAATGTATTTGGAATAGGCTACAGTACAAGCATAGTTTTGATTTTCTCATTTACGGTGTATGACAAAAAAAGAGGCAGAACACCATATAACATGACCTTCTGGTAGTTTTGAAGTTTTGGATGTGTACATTGCACACTGTCCGCTTGTTTGCACTTAGAATGTCAATGACTTTTGGGATGATGATGATGATGATGATGCTGGTTTCTCCTAAGTTTGCGCAAAGACCATCTTGACTTTTTCCCCCGAAAGATGCTATCACAATGTGTAAAATGTTCTAAGAAGTTGTTATAACGAATGTTGATTTATCATCTCAAATGAATCATTTCGTGCTAGTTCAAGATTATTTTCAAATGTCCAATGGATTATGCTAAATCTCATATTCGAATTTTCAAAGATTACGCGAAAATACAAGTACATTGAAAATGCTTTCAATCATACTTTTGATATACTGGCATATATTGGTTTTTAATTAACAGCATATAGGACAGTGACACTCGTGAAACTAAGATGATACATGAACATCTCATTCATCAAAATCCATCGAGCCATTTAACCTGTGGAAGGGTCTAAAGAATAATGGGTATATGACATGTAGCGTCCGCCATTTTTTATTGATGCCATATAGCCAATGTCACTCGATAGACTAAGACGAGTCCATACATACCCCATTCATCAAAATTTATCAAGTCTTATTTTTTTATGCAGAAACTCGCAACTCAAGTGAAGCGTAAAAAGCATAAAGAGTACCCGGTACAATAAAAAGAGCACATTTTAATGTATTATTATTTAATATAACGTAGTCTTCGATTTATGCGAGTTTATCATATTCGATCTATTAATCAGTTTAATGTAGTTTTCGATTTGTTCCTCATATTTGATGAAGAAAATCTTCTTAGATGCTAGTTTTAGGCCAAAACTATTATGCAAATGATTGCATAAATGATTGATCGATGAAATTTTGTCCACTTTATCAGAATTTCGATATATGCGATTTTTCAAATCATGCGAGGTTTGATCAAAGCGTAAATCGAGGATCTTCTGTACAGTATATTAATTTGAGAAAGTGTCCAAGATTATGGGAATCGATAGCAATTGATTCCAATGCAATCTGATGTTTTAAAGGAAATACCATTTATTAATACATTTTGTTATGGTTTATGAAGATTTTTTCGGATTATCGATAGTTAATCATGAAATTTGTATTGAAAGTAGGATTTAGTTTATAATGTTATAGTGGTCTACTGTAATGCACATGTTTCAAGTTGAGAAAGTGTCGAAGACTTTGGAATGCACAAGAATTGTAATACAGAATCATTTCTGGTTTTTTTTTTCGACTTGTAACAAAAATCCAAAACCCAAAAGTATTAATAATTGGCAATTTTTATGAAAGTTGATGAACATTGGATTTTTTGTTACGGAAGTTCTTTTGGGTAATCGATTTTTTATAACAAATCATGAAAATTCTGGGATTTACGGAGTATAAGATTTAGCGTGTTTGTAGTAGACCATTGTCTCTTATGGACATTTCCAAAAGATACCGATGTTTTTAGTGTTGTTAAGGTTATTGTTACTGGCGTCTGTTTCAAGTTGATGAAAGTGTCCAATTCATCGACTCAATAGAAATTGCAAAACATTGCAGAGATTGTTCTGGTTCTATTTTCGACTTTGAAAAAGAAATGCTAGTACAGTTTTTTGTGACGATTTTTGGAGGAATTTCTGGATAATCGACTTTTACGTACCGAATTATGGATAATCTTGGAATGAAAGATCCAGAACGTATAGTCTTACATTGTCTATCATGGAAATTTCCAAAAGATAGCAATATTTTTTATGATATCTTGGATTGTTGTTTTATTGGTAAGATGCGTATGTTTCAAGTTGATGATGTCCAAGACAAAGTAATGAAAAGAAATTGCAATTTCTGGTTCTGCTTTTGACTTTATAAAGAAAATGCTTATTATTTACACGTTTTAATTACGATTTGTGGAGGCTCTTCTGGATCTGGATAATCGACATTTTCATATCGAATCATGAAAGTTCTCGAGTTCAGTCCAATGTAAGATTCAGAATGTGGGTCTCTACATTGTTTATTATGGAACATTTCCAAAAGGTAGTGGACTTTTTTTTTATGTAAGAGCAACGTTTTTTAGTGTTGTAGGGGTTATCGTTTTATTGGTAAGATGTGTTCAACTATGTTGAAGAAAAAGTGAGAAAAGAAGGTGAAAGTGAATAATGTGTGTAGTGGAGGGCCAAGGTCGT
The DNA here is from genome assembly GCA_034695005.1 of Cryptops parisi. NCBI lineage: Eukaryota > Metazoa > Arthropoda > Chilopoda > Scolopendromorpha > Cryptopidae > Cryptops > Cryptops parisi. Next base: position 73,339 of record JAQIWH010000029.1, on the reverse strand, counting down.
GACTCTGAAGAAGGGGCCAAAATGCCCTTCACAACACAAGGTCGCCTACGTTCCACCTGGATCAGCGCAAATACCAAAAAAAAAATCATTCTACACCTGTGTATGGTATTTTTTTTCAAATTTAAATTTATTTTTTGTTTTTTTTTGGTACTTAATTTACATGTGTAATCATGACCAAATCTGGGATCTTCATTCGGGATCTTCTCACCTCGATTGTTGTTGTTCAGCTTATTTTATGGGATTGTAAACATGTACAGAAAAAACAAACAACAAGAGTGTAAGTTGGTATTGATGATCGTATGACGTGGATTTTCTCAAAAGTTGTCATATTATTTGCTATTCATGACAATGATGATACATGAAAATGGTATTCAATGTCAATGAACTTCGTGATAATCGCCTTAAGGCAAAGACGACTTAAGAAACATCCAACTTGTCAACTTAATCTCTTCTTCGAAATGTAAGTTAAAATTTCTTAAGTTGTTTTAATAATGGTTTTTTTTTTGGGCTTTTTAATTTTAATAGTACTGTTTTTGTTTTTGTTTTTTTCAATTTAGTGGTAAAAGTGAAATTGATTAGTTAAAATTGAAGTGTACTAAATTGAATTTAAATTTGCAATTCTAAGAAATCCTATTAAAATTTTTGCTCGAAGGTAGTTAACGGGACACTAAAAAAATGTCAGAAGGTAAAAAACAACATACAGTAATTGTAAGCATGCTTTGAATGAAATCACCATCTTACTTTATCTCTATGTAAAAATAATTGTAATGCAGGAGGTATAACCCTTGGTGTGCACTGTCATTAACCAAGAATTTCTGACAGTGCGTTTGGTAATGAGATGACGATAATAAAAATGAATCGCAGAAAAATATCATGAGAAAAAGTAAATACGATGTAAAAACATCACCACTTTCTTGTACTAGAAGCTGTTTACGGTAAATTCATATTTTGTTTCTTGAAAATCTCTTATTGGTACCGTTTTTTTGTACCGGTATATGTTACCGGCAATGTATAGAAATCAGTAATCAGAAATCTCTAGATTCTAGATATATTCTAGAGTCTAGAATATCTAAGATAAAAGAGCTATAGAATTTTATATAATATATATAGAATTACAATACCAAATGTAGTTTAGGCAAAGTGTGTAATTACTAATTAGCATTAGAATGGTTATGTTAAGCAAAAATTTAAGTGAGCTTAAAATTTAGGCTTAACGTTAAGCAAAACTTTTTGAACGTTTTTAAGCTAAACTTTGGGCTAAAAACTTAAATTTGGGCTTGGATATTTTTAGAGAAAATGCTGTTAAATAACCTAAACAGTTCATGATTTGTCAAAATAGGGTTGCCATTCTATAACATACCTAAGCTTTCGATAAAATATCTGCACATTTTGTCGTTATGTTTGTTTTGTGACACATTCTGTCACAGTCTATTTTTTTTAGTGTAAATTAAAAACAAGCTTTTATTTTGTCTTGATGTAGGTTTTGTGGACAATTTTAGTGTCTAAATTGGATATTACGATAATTTAGTTGATTATACGTATCTAACCAGTACCTAATTTTGTTTTGTAAATTTTTGTGTTATAGTACCGGTACTGTATTTAGAAATGACCGAGTAAATTTGGTTGATGTTGATTATATAGTAAGTTGTACAATTTTTGGTTTTTTTGTTTGGGGGGGGGGTTGTTTTGTTCAATAAAAATTACCGATTTTGCAATATGTTGCAAAATGGGTTGAAAATTAAATTCAATTATTCTTATCTTTATATAGTATACTTTTTTACGCAAGGAAAAATAGTTGGTTTTTTTGTATTTATTTTTTTTTCTTTATATAATTCCATGTCCTTTATTTATGGTGAAAAGCTTCCTTCAAATTTATGTTCATTGAAAACAATTCAAGCAACCTATATTTTTTGTTTATGTTCAAAAAATGCAAAATTATCTTATATTGGCCTTGAAGGTTCAGATAATTTACTAGACAAAATAATTTACTAGACAAAACAGAAAATTAAAATCATTGTAATACTAATTTATCTATATTGTAACAAAATATGTAGTTCATGTCTGTTTGTGTATGCGCACATGCATCAAATACAATAAACTCTTCTTCATTCATCACTAACGAACTCTTTTACTAACAACACCAGTATATACACACAAACACTCATGGACAATGGGGAAGGGAGGGGGGTGGGGTTATAAAATATTTACTTGTCGGCTTTTTAATATAAAATGTAAGATAAATCGACGAAGATTAATAAAACCAAAAAACAAGAGAGTGGGGCTTATAACCGATCCCTGCGCTACCCCTAACCTAGGTACCGGTACCAAGTTTCGTGAAAATTGGTTTAATCTTATTCGATTCATGCGCGTACAAACAGACGAACATAAAAAGAACTTTATTTTATATTGGTTGTAACTGTAAGAAAATTTGTTCTGTAATATTCGACTATGTCGCAATTTTGATGGCTTTAAAAAAAGCGATGTTTGTTTCTTTAAATAGAAGTTGCTTATCTAACGAAGTGTGTTTACTAGTTACACTGTGGTAAAATTTCTGAACAAAAGTAATAATAACATTGTCACTGTTTTCTCACGGATGTGAACATGTTGCAATTAGTTATTATGATGATGTCCCGATGTCGACGTATTTTTCTTCCAACGGCGAAAAAATCTGATAAGATGATGAGAAATCGTACTTTAATGTCGTACCCTTGAATCCAATGATAGTCTTTTACACAAAATTATGTACGAATTCCTTTAATCCGCCAAAGATATATATGATAAGCAATACCGAAATTGTGGACATTTCATTATAGGGTGTTTGAAAATTACTACTTTAACGTCTTTACAACTTCAGTACGGTACTTACAGTTATAAAGGTACTTTTTAGATACTCTGCATAAAGGAAATTTAGTGACTACATGTGTAACGCATGGTTTTGTTTTACTGTACACGTATTTAACTTAAACTGCATTATTAATTTATTGTATTTTATGTATTGTATATTTATATTGTATACTATTGTGTACTATGTATTATCGTATACAATGTATGTATTGTATATTTATGTATTAAGTTTTCAATTTGGTTAGTTAGAGTTAGACGACAGGTTGAGTTAGTCAATATTTTCTATGGTGAGGTTGACATTTTGAAATGTATTGTCAAATACATTATATGACATTATTTTCTGTATTTTGTCATTCCGTCAATGGAACATTATGAAAGTGAAACACATGGAAATAGGGTCAGTGTTATTCCTTGCCACTTAAATATTTATTACACGACATACATAGGTCTCTATAATAATGTCTCCGCAAAGATCGTTATTTTTCATTGTTATTCTTTTATTATTATTATTATTTCATTACTATTAGCTATATAATGACTTTTTAAAAGTATAAACTAGTTTTAAAAATGTAGACTCGCGTTGTAAATTCAATCTCCACCAAGAAGGCCCCTCGTGCTGTGTTGTTATTTTTTTTTTGCGGATCATTTATTACAATTCAGTTTTGATATATAAATTAATGTTTTTAATACATTTAATTATTATATTTTTTTAGTTTGTTGGGAAAATGTGATGATTATTAAATTATGTTGCTTAAGATTTAAAGTCAGTTAACCAGCGATTATAATTATAATTGAATTACACAAACAAAAAAAGAATATGTAAAAAATGTAAATTTTTTTGTTATTCTTAAATGATAATTGGCATGAGTTTGTAGCCGACATGATAATGGACTAATTAAGTATTCATTAATAATAACACAAGAAAGAAAGAAAAAAAGGTAAAGATAATCAAGGTTGTTTTTCTAACCGTTGTTTCTCAGCCATTTTGGCGTGGCTATTGTTTTGTAAGGAAAAGGAAAAATCTTATCAGTGGTTTCCAATCGCAATCCTTTAATGATGTTAAGCAAGAATAAAGGTGTCAAAGGATTAGAGCTGAGTCATAAATAGTTTTGAATTGACTGTCTATTTATTATTAATATTTTTTTATGGTGTGGTCAGCAAGTTTCAATATACGAAGTAATGCTTGACTTATAATAATAAAATACAACCCAACCAGTAGGCAACCCGTGCTGTAGCACGGGAAGACAGCGTTATAATTTAATTTAAACATTAATGTTTACATTCGAAAATAACAATGCTTTGGCGAAGTTTGAAATAGTAGCTCGTAGTCAACTGTTTAGGTTAGCTAAGGTTAAGTCAGAGTTGTATTAATCAGGAGGTTTAATTAGCAGTTTAATTAGTTGGATCTTGGGTATGGCCCATCTTAATTTCTGTAGGTTATGAAAATGTATTATTTGAATTCTGTCAATTATTTTGATTATAGTCAGGATATTTTGATCTATTCATTCTTACAGTGATTTAGATATACCATACCCAAAGGTCAACTAATTAACTGCTAATTGAAACAACTCTGGGTTAAGTTAAGGTTAGTTTACAACATTTTTTTTACAAAAAATGTAGTTTTAAAGCCTAGATTTAAACCTAGTTTCATACATTGTCTAAACCAGGCAGGCATTCTATAAAATTTCTGGATTCTATATATTGCCGGTAACATATGTACAAACAAGTGTATGTATAGTAAACTTATACAAATTTCATGCTTAATATATTTATGTATACAATGTTTTTTTATAATGTACGATATAAATATAATATTTACGCTTCTACATTGGTAAGAGTTTTTTAACATGCACGAGTTTTGTTGGTATTCAGCGTACGAAAGAGTTACGTAAGGTGAAAAATAACTGTTTTTTACCACATAATTTTTGTTAGTTTGATGTTTGTTGGTTGTATTTTTTTTAAAGTAACAAATAGTTGTTTGTATTTTTTTTTTAAGAGATTGTTTAAGATAGAGAGAGAGAGGCATATGGAATTAATGTTTTCGGATGAGCAATGTATGGGCGGTACATAGCACGAACATTTAATTTTCTTTTTATTTCTTGCACGTCATGAAAAATGCTAAAGAAGGCCACGATTTTTTTTTGTATATATATAAATATATATTTATATAGTACTGTAATGTTTCGCGGTCATTTACCAAGGTCTGAACATATTTGGGAATCAATATTGTATTAAACTTGTTGAAATGTCACGTTTTCTCTATTAGATGTTAGGCAACATTTTCTTATGGTTTTGAAATTATTTTTTTTTGAGGTGACGTTTTATTGTTATGTGGGTTTATTGACTGTCAAAACAATCGATCATTTTGACCACATTGTAACACTTAATAAAAAATTTTGTTTTTTTAACTATCCGTTTGACACCGTATTGCCAATCTAATGGACCATTGGATAAACACACAATGGGCCATTGGATAAACAATAGTTTTGATGAAGTAAAAAGACCCTTGAAAAGTCAAAACAGATTTTCAATCTCGTTTTCATTGACCTTGTCACCCTGAAAATGAAATTCTAAAATAAAAAAAAATATAGGCTCATTCAGGGACAACTGTACAAGGAAATGTGTAGACAGGTTGAAAGACTATTTATTTTGTTTTTGTTATAGCACTTTTGTTGAAGTAGAAAGACTATGTGGTTGATGACATAACTCAAAACACTCTGGTTGATGTAGTACCATGAATACCATGTATGGTTATGATGAACAACACTTCAGATTTTCAAGTTGAATATGACATTGACTATGACATTTAAACGCCTGCTTACTCTAAACTAGTTATTCCACACGATATGGTATTTAAATATACATTATACAGATTGGCATAGGTCGTCAGTTGTAATTCATACATGTAATCCTAGCGTAACATTAACTTTCAAGGTTTTCCCCCTTCTTAAAGTTTGTGTTTATTTGCTCAGAGAATGTTTGCTTACACGTACAACAGATTATCAGCTTATGCGTAGTTAACCGTTATTATAACTAGTAACGATCAGTTCACATCTTTTATTTGGATATGCAGTCGAGAGATTACTGGTACCAACATATTTAGTGAGAACAGCACGTTTTCAAGCGATTTAACCTAAAAAAAATGTAGATACATCGATATTTTTTGTTGTTGAAAAAATTCATTGAAAACGTAAGGCAAGAGGCCACTCAGTGAGATAAAGCACGTTTTCGATTAATTTAACCTCTGAAAGATGCAGAACTCGATGTGCAGAGCTTTTTTTTTAAAGCAAATTATTGAAAACGTGCTTCACTCGTGAAACAGTGCTGCGCACGTGGAAAAACAGCACGTTTTCAAGAAATTTAACCGAAAAGGTAAAATCTCTTGTAGGCAAGAGTTTGCTACAAAAGATTGCTTCATTTAGCGGTGCTCGTGCAAAAACACGCGAAACATGTTTTCGCATTGAAAATAATTTCACTCTAGAAACTGTTGTGTGAAATTTCGTTGTAGGAGCAACTCGTTATAGGAGGTTTACTGTATATATATAAAGCATAAAAGATGCTGCTGTTGCACGATTACATGTTATGTACTGTACATGGCCTCGATTTGTATATATCGGCATGGGTGGTAACTTTGTCTTTCCACGTCTTAGAACTTATATAATGGAACTGTCTTACGCCCACCTTCACCAAAGTGTACACACAAACACGGCCTTCATCATCATCATCATCTCGTTCTAATATCCTTCGCTGCTGAGAATATCATTTCGGTGACACGCATTGCTGACTGACGCAGAGGCAGGATGCGAGTTTTCGTTCCAAATGCTTCCTTGGTTAAATCAAATACCTTTTCCTAAGCAATTACTTCGTCTTCCTTTTTTTTTAATATTATTATTATTCCTGGTTACGTCATTAATTTTTTAGGCAACGACGTGATTGTCATTGTTTATGTGTGTGTGTGTTGGGAAAAAAAAATAACCAGACCTAGGCGAGATCCTGTACCATCAGATATTTCCGCAATAAACAGTTATGTTAGATTGTAACCCGTTAGGAATGCGGGATTTTAGTACTGTACTTTTTTAAAAAGATGAGTTGTTTTGTTTTTAGTACTTTTTTGTTTTTATTCATTTATTTTGAAATATCCAGTTTTTGCCGTTTAATGTAAAAGATACCGTTTTGTTAAATAATGGGTGAATTTTGAATTCATAGACACATATTTTAGGGTATTATTTAAACATTTCAAATTTTTCAGAACAAATTCAGTGATGTAAAGTTTAAAATTTAACACAATGAAAAAATAACTATTTATTTTTTGTGAAAAGAACTATTGATGATGCTAGAAGGTGACTTTGCACAGAAGATGACAGAATACCTCGAAACATGTTAAATTAAAAAGTTATTTCTTTTTATAACAAAAGAAGTTTGTCCTTTATATAATTTTTGTTTTTCATATCATTTATAAATTTTAGTAGTTTTTTTTTGTGTCAGTTCTTATATTGACAAGTTGCATAAGTTGTTTTTTTTTTGTCGTTTCCTAGAACTTGGACTTTAAAAACTTAAACACAAAAACTTGACCATCAAATTTTGCCATTGAAAGAAACCATTCAATGCTTATTTTTCAAAGACACTTTTTTTATGTCATTTGTCATTCACACCCCATTAAATATGTGAAACAATTGTTAACAAAGATAAACGAAATTATAAAACGTTTTATTCTTTATTAAAGTTACATTTTCACTTATAAAGTTTCTTTAAAAAAAAACAATTGAGACCTTCAAAATGCGGTTACATAAAAATTACAATACAGCTGTAACTTTAAGTCGAAAAAACTAGATTCCGAATTTTATATTATCGAAATTTTGTGAATTTAAATTACAAAATTCGAATACTAGTCTCTAATTCTAGTAATTTGAATTACCGATTCAACCGGAACAGTTAGTTTGTTTTGAAATGCATAAGCGTAAAAGTAGCTTGTTTTGAAGCGATTCGTTGAAAACATGCTGAACGGAGTATGAAAAGCACTTTTTCAAGCGATTCAACCAAAAATATAGCGTTGGAAACTAGACACCAAAGCTACTAATATTTTAGTACAGTCTAGCACTTTTATTAGTCATTGATTTTGTATTAGAAATTTTGGTACTTTCCGGTTATAGCCGGGGTAGTCTGATGTTGCTATTTGCTTGTACTTGGTTATGGGTTTATTTTGCAGGTTATGTTAGGAAAACAAAACAATATCATACATTTAATACGTTTCTTTGTTTTTCCTAACCTAACCTGCAAAACAAACTCATAACTAAGTACAAGCAAATAGCAACATCAGACTGCTCCGGCTATAACCGGAAAGTACCTGAAATTTTGATTATGTTTTTAGTTTGCGTTCGAAATTTCTGATAAAAAATGTGAAAGAAATTGAAAAGATTGACGTCGATTATCTTATTTTCAGGAGCAGTTGGATTATCTATCTTCACGGTCATCGGTGATGCCAGATTACCTTCCGTATTCTTATCAAAGGACAGCACCATATTTGCTATGGGACGAACTATCATCCAGTCATCAGCTTTCTTCATCACACACTTCACATTCTTGTTCATGTTGTTGCTGTAAAGCAGCGACAATTGTCTTGGCCATTATTTTGCTATGCAGTATTTTTGCTATTATTGGAATTGCTGTTTACCTAGGCAGTAAGCAACTATTGCCTTTACTCTTGAACTTCTTTACAACTTTGGTATAGAGTAGAGTCTATATTATTATTATTATTATTATTCGACCTGAACTTAAAAAACAGTTGGATAATAAAAATGCCGGATAAGAATAATTATAAAATAAAAAAGAACCAAAAAATTAATATCGGTAAATTTATTTTGGTACTTTCCGGTTATAGCGGGGCCCGTCTGATGTTGCTATTTGCTTGTACTTGGTTATGGTTTATTTTGCAGGGCAGGTTAGGAAAACAAAACAAAACCATACATTTAATAAGTATCTTTGTTTTTCCTAACCTAACTTGCAAAATAAACCCATAACAAATTGTAGCAAATAGCAACATCAGACGGGCCGCGCGATAAACGGAAAGTACCTTTATTTTAACTAACTCATTTAGTTTTTGCAAGTCTTCGAACTTGATAGCTTAAAGAAGTTCAAGGTATACATTTATTTTTTTTAAATTTTTTATCCATCATAATGTTATTGATGTTTTATTTCATTTTTAGTTATTACTAACACACCAGTTATAGTCACATTAGGTAAGTACGAAAAAGTACGGGACATTTTTAATTACTGCTTTTTTTTTATGTTTAACAATTTAACTTATATACCTAAAATAAACTGGAAGTTTTAAAAGTAACAGGGTGTTTGCGTAGGATGTATCACTTTTCGATTAGTTTTTATAACTTTGCGACTCGCATGATATCTAAAACATAAGAGTGTAAACTTAGAGTGTAGACATGCTAGCTCCACTTTTGTCAAATTTTAAGATTAACATACCATTCGAAAGGGGATGTCGCATCGATCTAGAAAACCAGTTTACAAGTTGACATTTAAAATAGTATCATTGTGTGATGACGAGTAAACCAGCTAACTCCATATTATTCAAACTTTGCCGCTAACTTCACCACTGATTTTGTATGTACTAAATGCAAGTGTGTTATAGGTAGCCTAACTGTAGTTAACAGTTATTTCGTTTACATACTTTTACTTACTGAATAGCAAACAGCGACAATAACTGTTATATTTAATATTACAGAAAAAACAGAAAAAACTCGACACCGAAAAGTTATTTAAAATATAGGCTACATAGTTATTTCAAATTCTGATATTTATTTTAATTTAGTTTTAATTTTTAAAAAATAATAAATGGAATTGACTATGCAAGAAATGTGTGTACAAAACTTTTTTAAAATGTATGTACACATAACTGATAGTATAATTATTATGTCGGTTTTCTTTGAAGTTCAAAGAAAATGGATGAACGTAGTACAGTGGAGCCAATTAAATATCTTCACACGAGTAGAAGATCCTCAATACTTGAAGACAACTTTACCCCAAAACTATCATCGATATTATGACAACTTTTAGCACTGTTAAAATTGATCTCATGGACACCGGCTGACTATTTTTGAAGGCTTTTATTTAGTTCACTTCGTCGTTAGAGTCAAATCTTGCGATCGATGTCCAATTGACTTGAAATTTTTGCATACTTAGGTATTTATGGAGCTATCAATATTATATCAGTCTCACTCTCCCCCCCCCTCCAGGAATTCGTAAACGCAACACTTGAAGTTGGACATTTTCTCACTGAGTGGATATGTCGATCAGTGAATGCATGGTAAAAAGAAAGTAGGCTATTCTTCTTTCACTATGAATGAATGAAATTATCCTTTTGAACACACTTCGACACAAGATCAATATCAGATTACAACCCGTTTTTCACACCAGACGTTGTATACTGATAAACAACAATAATAATATATCTGAAAATCACCTACTGAACTCCCAGTCCATCCCAAGGTTACTTCTTTTATAGAAATAACCTTATTATCTTGACTCATAAAAATCACTCTCATAAAGTCAAACGACTTAACGTTTTTTTTCAAACATCAAAATGAAAAATAAAATAAATTAAAAAACTTTTTAAAAAAAAAGCTTTTATTTCCAAATGCACTAAAAGTTAGAAAAAAAAATTCTTCAGTATCCTATAAATGTTTTTGACAAGCATAACTAAAAAATAAAAGCGTGGGCGGTTTTTACTTGTTCCCTTAACTGCTTTATCATGGTTAGCTTTCAATAACCTTACAAGTTCAAAATCGTACTTCACAACTCATATCGTGAGATCGGCCAAACTGCACCAAGGAAAACAAATGTGGGCCATATAGTTGATTGTGAACCACATAGTTCGATTATTATTGACAATTAATATCGATTATTTATAGTTATTGACTAACAAATATTTTTGATAATTTACTACATTTTTACAAAAATTTGTATACTACCGGTATATTCGTTGTGGACCGCATGGTCAGTCCAGGCCGTAAGTTGTGCAGGCCTGCCCTAGCTAATAAATTTAATTAACGTAAGCGCTCACGTTTTTAGTTTTAGTCATTTAGGATACTGAAAAAAATTTTATTTTCTAAGTTTTAGTACATTTGGAAATAAAAGCCTTTTTTTAAAAACATTTTTTAATTTATTTTATTATAGGAATACTAGCTAAACCAGTGTTCTTCTTGATTATCAAAGTTGCAAAAATATTAATAATATTGTTAAATGATGTTAAATAAAAGTAACAAATAATTATATTCTTTTAACCTTCCTTCAACCCACCAAGAAAATCTTGCAAACTCCTCTTAAACGTTTATCTGTTTTAATAAAAAAACTAACTCACAAAACTGACTATACAGTATATTAAAAACTAATCATAATAATTATTTGTTATGATTAGTTCTTGATTTAGTTTTTTGGCTGCAGTACGGTATAGGTCATAAGTCGAATCTCGAAAAATTGTTTTTTAATGCTTAATTTTGACCTTCTAAGATGTAGTAGTGGTGGTCCTTATGAGCGGAAACTACAATAGCTACAATGAAAGATTGATGACAGGTCACTAGGTTAGGTTAGGTTTGGCCGAAGGCTGAGAAACGACAAGAAATCCGCCATGACAGTAGCTTCGTGAGGATAGTGTCGCCTACAGCTGACCGTTCAAATGTTCAATAAACATATTTTATGTTGATTACCAGTGATTTTAGAAGGTTAAGATTGAGTATTAAAAAACAATTTTTCGAGATTCGACTTATGACCTATACCGTACTTTATCCAGTTTTTTGTCTCTCCTGTAAACTTTCATTAAACGGAGTTAGCATGCTTACACTTTAAGCCGACGACAACTGCATTCGAACGGAGCATGAATTACAAAGGTTTTATATGGCGTCGTCGTGGTCTCAAACGCGTAATAACACTGCGCAATAACACTGTTTCTGCGCGTCTACTGTTTCTGCGCATCTCTTGTTAGCTCACTTAGGTTTGCGGCGCAGCATGGAGCTTCACCCAAATGACGGTTGCTGTACACAACACTTTAGCACCATACAACGACATCCACTTTCAGCACTTTATGTGTTGTCAAATAATTCTCTCATTGTTATCCTATCATATCATTTGTACGTAGTTATTTGACTGCTTATTTATGTTTGGTATAAGTCAACCAAACGACTTATTTAGAAAGTGATACATCTCTTGCAAACACCCTCTACAATACAGGCATTTAATGAATTCCAAATTGGCATAGATTGTATGTACGACTTAGATTGTATGTTATGTACAACTTAGAAATCATATTTAGAAATGTTGCACTCATTTTGGATTACTATGCTTAAGGACAATGTTTGAATTACAAAATCTTATCTGACATTTTTTTTCGAACAGAAGAAGAAATATACGAAGGACAAATGAGAGTTTTAAGTGGTGATCGTTATGCCGCTGGTTTGTCCGATAAATCGAGTCCGCAATACACGATAAAAGCCGAAAGCTATGAGTCTTTGGTAGGCAAGACATTTCTTTTAGTACCCTAATCCTTTTTTTTATTGGTTTATTTATTTTATGTTTATTTGGTTATAGTTGAATGAAGTATATCTTAAAAGCAGCCTGAAAGATGCTTTCCTAAGGTCAAAGGTTTTGGGTTTCCAGTAAGTGTTTCAAAGTTTTTTTGTATTAGGCCTATTATTTGAGAATTGGGATCATTGTTTATCAAGTGACCATGCAAAGTTTGTTTTGGAAAAAACATTTTGACACTGATTGACTAATCATACGAAGAACTTATGTCGCTGTACGGTTTTTTCTTTTCAGGAATGGGAGTTTAGTTGTATTTTTTCGTCTTCATCTCGATCGTCGGAAACTGCCGCCAAATCCACTCCAAGAAACATACAGCATTTTACACAAAGAAATCTTAAGTTCAAAACCAGAGATTTTCAAAAATGTTCAAGTCGAAGGGCCTACGCTGAACATTTCAAGTATGAAAAACTAATTTCCTATCCTGATAAACATAATTTCTGATCTGTAAAACAACATATTTGAAGTAATTGTTTTTAACTCTCTGACCGAGTAGAATTTTTTTTTTCAAAGACGTTTTACCTTCCTTCTGAATACTTTGTCAGGCAAGAATAAAGTAGAAAAAAGAAAAGTACTAAAGAAACACACGTGAACTGTTTACACAGCTATCTTTAACCATACTCTTGACATGTAGGTGAACTGTTTACACAGTTCACTATACATGTCCCGCTCAACTTTCCTTTTTTTTGCTACCGGTACCTTTCTTTTTTTACGTGATAAAATCTCTTGGAGATGTAAAAAAGAATCTACCCAGTCAGTAAGATAAAACATTCTACTTTTAAGGATTTGTTACTGGTGAAAGGGCCTGGTGTAAAAGGGTGTTAAGTGACTTTTTGTCAAAAATGACGCAGAAGCATTTTTTTAATGTATTAGGTGCAATTTTACTTTCTGAACTCATAATTTTAAGCAAAACAACAATGTGTGCAAAAATATTCGTGCAAAAAGTGTGAAGTAGCCCATAGACAGCAATGCAAGTTCAGATCTTTAAACTGGATTTTCTCGAAATTGTAAGAATGTTACTAGCACCTTTTTACATCAGGTCCTTCAATTATTTCAAATATGAATTTTTCAATTTTGTTGAGTGTCAAGTAACCATACCGTTAACGATAAATTTTATTTGTAGTCATAAACGGACAACATCTAAACATCTTGACAACAGAACCAGACTTGACATTCTTGATGGATGATCTACTAAACACGACTGAATTGTGGATTACACCAATTATGGAAGCTGAAGCTAGTGACAATGCTTCATTTGGAATAGAAAACGCTACGATATCATCGAGAACCAATTTCAAGCCATTGGAAATTCTAAACAATACGCTTGCGACAACCACACAGGACACTATAAACGTTTCGGCCATCGTGAACCAACTGTTGAAGAATGATACCTTGACAGGGAAACCTGTGCAGGGTAGCATATCAGAAATCAATTTTGATTGGGAACCGGAAGAAGCACTTTCCGCCATATTCCGAGAAATGGTACCAAATTCTAACGAAGATTCGTTAGTAGTCGAAAGTGATACGAGCCAAGAGTTTGGTTCTCGCATTCAACCGCCAAAACCAACGGCTCAATCACGCTCGGATACGTTTGAGTTTCACGTTGATTCGCCACAAATTGTGATCAACACCGAATCCAACAGGCGAGCTAACGGAAATAGAACTCGAGCAACCACCGCCGGCGTTCAAAGACGTCGGGGTGAATCGTTCGATGATGGAACGACGACAACGGTGAAATCGCAATGGATTCCTATTCCACCTACGTGGCAGCATGCGTCGTCATCGCAAGAATCTCCTAGTAGCGAATACGTAGAGACGCCGAACGACGAGAAACTTGGTTTCGGATTGCGCTTGGGGTCTACCGGCACTCCACTGTCTCCAAATAGCCAAGAAGTTCCATCCCAAAATTGGTCATCCGCTGTTGTTTTGAAATTGCCATCTAGAACTAGAAGACCCATCCTTGCGCCGTTTAGACCCAGAGATAGAGTAACGCCATTGTCGACGCCATGGCAACCGTTGCATCAAGCAAGATTACACGCTCGTAGTCAACGTCCAAGAATCGTTGAAAGTGAATCACCTGTAGCTAGATCGGCAAAGGTACTCGGAAGCGAAGGAAGGCTCATTCCTTCCATTAAGCAACATCGCAACATCATCGTTGCCTCAGCTCTGAGAGCGGAAGCTAGAGACGAAACGAACGAGGTGAGGGTGACAAGAACGCCAAAACTTTCGGACGCCATATTCGATCCACCATCTTCTGTGGAAGAGTTGGTAACGTCCATTTCGGTAAAGAGTTCCAGCAGCGTTGTCGTCGAATCCAAAGCGTCAGAGTTGGACCCTCCGAGGGAAGTGCTTCCAGCTACTTTAACAAGCATCGTGACCTCGGTGGAAGAGGCAACCGAATCAAACGTCTTGGAACCTGTTGTTGTTCATCATTCAACAGACGACAAAACCGAATCATCCAGTTACGCAGAAACGGTGGAACCTCAAGCTGATTATCTTGACGATTTCCCAGAATTGCTCAAACTTGCACCACTTTTAAGATCAAGCCAAATGTCTCAAATCCTTTCAACCACCGAAGCTACCGAAATTATTGAAACTTCTACCAATAGCATTTTAGAAAACAACAATACATTAGAAAACGATGTTACATTTGAAACGGAAAGTGAACAGCCCACAACCGAAAATATCGTTGAAGAGACATCGTCATTAGATTCAAGCGACTCGTCAACGCATCAACAACGTCCATCACTATTCGAGCAGTTGTATTCTTCTTTGTTTTCCAGCAACGGAGGGGTTTTCGCCGACACCGCATTTGCTGATGATTCGAGCGATGAAAACTTAGTGTTAAGTACCCACAGCGAAGAACAGAAAAACAATGCTTTTCCTTTCACTGAAAATACCACGATCGTCGATGATCCTTCAACGTCAATCGTTCTTGATACTACATCTACGACGAAAACATCACTTCATAGTAAATTTTGAAATTATTTTTTTTATGTTACCAGCATTGTATAGAATCGAAGCATTCTATAGTATGCCAAGCCTAGTTGTTTAGGCATTGCATGAAATTACTATTGAAATAGTTAAGCAAGAATTTAGGTTAGGTTTAAATTTAGGCCCACATTTAGGCTTAAATGTTTCTTAAAGAAAATGTTGTTTACCAACCTAAATAGTTGTATTGTATTCATACTTTGCCAAAAGAGGGTAGCCATCGGGGTGTATCTGAATGGTCTGTACAATCTTTGGCATTACAGTCGAGGAACTTAAACAAGCAGAAAATATCCAATGAACATGGGCTTGCGTCTGGAGTTGCGACGGTTCAAAGTTTGCCTAGAATGTCTAACGAAATGATCACTTCAAATCGCCATGCTTGTTGTTTCCGTAAGAAAACTTCGAACCGTTGTATTTCCAGAAGCAATCGTTTTCAACCACATGGTCATAAAATATTTTCTGCTTGTTTAGGTCGCTAAACCTTATTCCCAAAATTTTGTACAGATTATTCGGATACACTCTGTGTAGAATGGCTGAATTCTATGCTTCGCTGACAATTTGCATTTGTAAGCTTATTGTATTAATAAAAAATGTATTTATCTTTGTAATTGTTTTGTAGGATGTGATAGTCCGACGTTATTTAAGTGTCGAAATGGAGAATGTGTTTCAATTTTCAGTCGTTGTAACCGTATGCGTGACTGCGCGGATAACAGTGATGAAGACGATTGTGGTTAGCCATGTTTTTTTGCATTCATTTCATAGTATGTATAAGGTTTTTTTCATTGTTGCATAACTATTAAATTGTATTCTTAATTAGCATGCGCAGATTTCATACGGGCCAATGTCATCAACAGCACCCTTTGCGACGGTGTTGTGGATTGCTGGGATTACTCAGATGAAAACCAATGTGGTACTAATATACGTTACATTTTTATTCACCTTAATACAGTGAGAGTCCTGATTTTCAATAGCGTTCTATTTTGATTAACTATTTTTTTCAAGTTACTGATCAAATATACCTGTTGTTGTTTTTTTTACACTTTCACAACGTTTCGTTTCCCTCATAGAAGTTTCGTTATGTAGAAAAGGAAGGTAGAAAAAAGAAAAGTGTGAGAATGACAGACAGGTGAACTGTTTACACAGCCATCTCACGATACTTTGTGAAAACAGTTATTTCTACCTTTTATACTCTTTTTGACAAAGCCTCTAAGAGAGAGATGGAACGTCGTGAAGGTGTAAAAAACGATCTATCCAGTGAATGAAGTTAAATTGTTTTTTTAATTATGATAATTTAATTGTGAAAATACATGTACAGTCTATTACACAATGCGATTATAGAGTTCAAATGACGTTACAAATTATGTCTTATTAACAGAATGGTGTTCACCTTCGATGTTCGTGTGTCCTACGGCCAGAGTTTGCGTCGAAAAGGAAAAAGTGTGTAACGGTGTTGCCGATTGTCCTGGCGGTGAAGATGAAAGATCGTGCGGTTGGACAGAACATTTTTTCATACATTTTATTAGTAGTTTTCTCATGTTATATCTGTTCAACTAACATTAACGTTGTTTAGTTACCGTGGCACCCAACATGACGGTGGCAGATTCCGGTAATTACTGGGGCGATGGACTCATCATGATTCGCCGAGATGGTCAATGGGGTAAACTTTGCATGGAGAACTTCGAGAACTTTGTGTCCGAAGCGCAAGTTGCGACGGGAGAGCTCGGCAGGGTATTGTGCCAAACAATGGGCTATAGGTGAGAATTATTTGGCATATAATTCTATTTTCGTCGTGTTATTTGAACGACTGCAAAAGTTGTCATTCTTATTTAGCGATTTTGAAGAAGCTAAGAAGTTGCAAGATTACTCGTCGAGCGATGCTGCGTCCGGTGAATCGATTTATTACGAG
The DNA here is from genome assembly GCA_034695005.1 of Cryptops parisi. Lineage (NCBI taxonomy): Eukaryota > Metazoa > Arthropoda > Chilopoda > Scolopendromorpha > Cryptopidae > Cryptops > Cryptops parisi. The sequence goes on along the minus strand of JAQIWH010000029.1, from coordinate 56,013 downwards.
CCTCAATACAATGAGAATGAAACAGATTTTAGGTACGCAAAAATATACAAGGTGATTCAAAACCTCCTGGTCAAATTTTACAGTGTGATAAGAATGTACCAAAACAAACAAAAAAGGTTATTTGAAGGTTATTTAAAGGTTAAAAGTTATATGAACCTATGTCTGCAAACGCTTCATTTGCGAGTTATAGACCGTACATTTGACTTGTTGATGTGATGCACATTCTGGTATCAATGACATTCGGCTGAAATCAGCAGAATCTTTGAAAGAATGTGACAGTTTCAAATGAGATATGTTGACGCCTGTATTGACTTAAAGAGAGAACATTTTAAACATGTATTGTGAAAAGTATCACCAGATGACAACAAAGGTTACAGTGTTGGTTACAGTGTCACAAGCAAATGGTTACACTGCATTACACCAATGGGCCAAACATAGGTCTATAACTTGCGGACGTAAGTTCATGTGGGTACTTTTTTTGGTTTGTTTTGGTGCACCCCATTACCCGGTGAAGTTTGGCCAGAGATTTTGATTCATCCCGTATATTGTAATGTTTTCTTACTGTGGGAAAAATTATTATATTTATTGAATAACTACGATCGCAGATCTTCACCATCGATTCAGTTTGTGCCAACTACTTGTCAGTCTAAAGAAGTGATACGAGTGATGTGTCGCGATTTTGGTTAGTGACATTTAACACATAATTCATTATTAGTAAAATACAACTTATTTTCTAATTATTGTTGTACAATGACAATTATTGTACTTGTCTCGACTTTTAAGTGTGTGGCAAACGACACCAGTCAATTCAGTCAAGAGCGAGGATCGTCGGTGGTACCAATTCCACTCCTGGTAGTTGGCCGTGGCAAGCTGCCGTTTATAAAGAAGGAAATTTCATGTGCGGTGCAACTCTTATATCGGACCAATGGCTCATTTCGGCAGCACATTGTTTCTACCAGTATGTAACTGCATTTTGTTGAAAAATCTTGAAAGTGCTACCAGTTTTCATGCACTCTGTCTACTCCGCAGGGCCGTAGATCATTACTGGGCGGTCAGGCTTGGGATATTACGCCGAGGATCGTATTCGCCATATGAGCGAGTTCATCAAGTTTCTCACATCATGCTGCACCCCAACTACATTTCGAGCAACTTCATCAACGACATTGCTTTGTTGAAGATGAACGAGCCGGTTAACTTTAGGTACGAAAAAATAATCTTATTTTGATGCTGAATCGATGCTGAGGTGTAATTTCGTTTTGTTTTTAGTGACTTCATTCGTCCTATATGTTTATCCAATACTGATTTGACACGAGGAAGTATCAACAGGAATCAGCCATGTACAGTTGTTGGATGGGGTCAAATCGATGAAGAGGGTGATTACTTACGTACGTTGCATACGTATCGATATTTACCTTACTCGTATCAGCAATATTTTGATTTTTTGTTGTTGCTATTATTCAAAGTTATTTGCTTTACACCTGTAATAAAATTACACTTTTAATCTATTACAGCCGACACTTTGCAAGAGGTGAAACTACCGCTCATTAGTGCTAGAGAATGTCGGATGCGAACAACCGCTCTTACCAGCTACGCACGTGTTAACGACAACATGTTCTGTGCTGGAATGGACCACGGTGGACACGATGCTTGTTTGGTAATTTAACACTCATATATCGTGTTAATTTTTCATGTTTTTTTTGCAACATGTAATGTTTTCGTATAAACAGGGCGACAGTGGCGGTCCGATTATGTGCCAACAACCCGACAGTCGATGGGCTTTGACGGGAATCACGAGTAACGGTTTTGGATGTGCCCGAGCCTCGAGACCCGGAATTTACACAAAAGTAGCCAGCTACATTCCTTGGATTCAGAAAGTCAGAGGTGTGTTGAAAAAACCTGTTGTTTTATCTACATAAACAGTAGGGTTACTACGGAGAGGGGGGAGGGGCACCACCAGAGGGGTTGACACCATGACTGTGCATAAAATGTTTGTGAAATGTTTCGGCAGAAATTGATTATCTTTCATATAAATATCCATATTGTTAGTTATAGCTACAAAAACATTTTCGTAAACCCAGCTTAAACTTAATGTATTAACATACCTACAAGGCTAAAATTTAATGCTGTAAAATGTTATTACTTTGCATTTGCATTAATATTAACCAGTCTAGCCGTAGTCAAGGTTAGTTTTATACTTACCTTGACTACAGCTAGTTGTTAGTTTGTATAAAACTAACCTTGCTGTAGTTATGCGGAGTGTTATGCTGGAAAGCCTTCAAAAGCTGTAGCTTTTCGCGGTGTAATGCTAGAAAGCCTTCAAAAGCTGTAGCTGTGCTCAGCAGGTAAGCGCTACAGACATCCGTTATACAGTAAAGTTAAAGTGTTCACTTTAGAAACTAAATTAACTTTATAGTAAATCGATGATTAAATCACAATATACAATTAAGTGAACTCAATATTCCTCATTAACTTCTTTAATAACTTTCTAGCAAAAATACTTGGTGTCACCAAACATGCTTTTTGGAACCTTCTAATGTGCATGCACATTAGCGCATGACGCAACGAATAACGTTTTTATAGCCGCTGGTCAAAGTTGACACCATGGGCTGATAGTTACCGCACTGGGTGACACTAATCCTAGTGACGCCACGATGTAAAATTAAGTCCTATTCATTTTTGTCTCTTTTAGCGGATCCTCTTGCACGATCCGTTCGAAGCTTCTGCAATGGACACAGATGTCTTCTTGGGAAATGTCTGAACAAACGTCAAGTCTGCGATGGATTTGTCGACTGCATCGATGGATCTGACGAAACCAACTGTTCATGGTCACGACAGAAACAGAGATGAAAAAACTATTTGGACAAGATTTCTCTGATCCTCCTCCTACCAGTTACCGAATATAAAATTGTTGTAATTTCTTAGTTTTTTTTGGCAAGAAATTCGGCATGACATTTGAAATATACTTTCTGAACTTTACGTTAAAAATACGCATTTGAAATTTAAAAATCCAACATTAGGTCGTGCTGATACATGTTTGCGTGTTAGAACCAACTGTACGAGACCGCACCTTAAAACGCTGGAGAATCAAATCGAACAGCGAGCATACAGGTATTATTATATCCAGTATTGTCATTTCTATCACTAAACATTGTATATTTATTTTTTGTATATAGCTTTACTACAAATAAATTCCTCTTCATTTGTGTATAAAAAGTAAAACGTTTATAGCCTTTATACAATATTATTATTCACAGTTATCTAAATAGTTGTAGCGGACCAACTCGGTTGGTTTGCGCGCGCTTGCTCTCCACGGTGCTGATCTTCTCGGTTTTGATATAATTTCCGAACGCAGAGAAGATCCGATTGACGTTGAACTCTGCGCAGTGAAGGACTGGAAATGGTTGGGAGTTTTCATCTGATGGTTTATGATGACTTTCATCTCTTCTGGTGCTTTAGGTTTGGCTGCCAAGATTCGTTCGTTGTCCTTGTTCACCCTCAGTGGTATGTTTTGATGATGAACGTTCTCGGTCATCGTCGAAGTCTCCGCTGTCGGCATTGGATAAGCAACAACCTACGGACAAGTGAGTTGAATTTCTGATGATTAGCGTGTTAGGATTTGATTCAGGTACTTTTCTGTTGACTGAGAGGCCGCGTGGGGTGTAGGAAAATAGGGATACAGAAAAGTAGGTAGAAATGAAAAGCTTAACTTACAGGATTTGTTGCTTTCTGAAGACGTTGTAGGTTGGTGATGAAGAGTTGCTTCCATTGACTAGATGTATTCCCATAGTTCACAACGGGTGATAAATACCAGCCCAGATTTTGACATTTTGCTTTCCAAAGGTCGTCTTTTTCCGCTAGCCACTTCCAATACCAGCATACCTTGAAAAAAAGATATATAGGTTGTTCACATAACGTGAAAACAATATATTGGGTGTCTCTTAAAGTCACTTGGTTGAATTAAGGCGAATTTTAAGTTATCGGTATACATTTTATGAACCAAAGTATGTGTCTCTTTGTATACATACGACAAGAAAATGAATCTTCAAAAAATAAAATACGTAGTTCAAAACTTCAATTATTATACTATATACATTCTACATTGTACCATGGTTGTCCAACCTAAAACCGCTTAGCAGTTGCATTTACAAACATTTCAGGGATTTATTTAAAAAAAAGTTGTAATATCAACTGTATACAATATTTTAAATAATTGTATATAATAACGTCTTTAAAACATTTATTTAGAATTCGGTTCACTTCGTCAAATACTGTAGTAGGTGACTATAGATATTAATATCTATAAAGTTAATTAACTTTATGGATAAACTTTTTAAAGCTTTCCAGCATGACGACCTATAACTACAGCTAACTGACGAATATTAATGCGAATGTAAAGTAAAATGAAATCTTTTAACTCATAAATCTTAATCCTTATAGTATACAGTGTATCGATATACTGTATACATTTAAGCTGGGTTTACAAAAATAAAAGTTTCGTGGTTATAACTACAAATGCTATATTTTTATAATAAAATAATAAATTTCTGCTGAAACACTGAACAAGCATAGACAGACAGACAGTCATTGTCGACATGCCCTCTGATTGTCACCTGGTGCGGTCCGCACCGAACCTTTCTACTGACACCACTGCATGTGATGTCAGTACAATACCACTAATACAATACAATATCATGTACAATACCACTAAATGAGATGCACCAACTTTGACATTTCGGAGATGGCTCAATACAGTTTATTACGTAGTAAAACATTTAGGTTCGGAAAAAAGACAAGATTTAATAATCGTTTAATTTATGTTAACCAATAATTTAATTGAATTTACGACAAAATGTCGCGGTAATAATGTCGTCGACAAAAAATGTCGCAGTAAAAAAATGTCGCTGTACAAAAATGTCGCTGTACAAAAATGTCGCTGTACAAAAATGTCGCTGTACAAAAATGTCGCTGTACAAAAATGTCACCATAATAGATGTCACCGTTAAAAAAAATCGTAAAACCTAACATAACCTAACCTAACCTAATCTAATCTAAATTCTAACCTAATTTAATCTAATCCCACGTACATTTGTCGACGACATTATTACCACGACATTTTGACGTGATACGACTTTAATTAGTGTTTAATCAGAAATGATGGTCACACGATGTTCTGAGACTTCAGAGACGTATTTTTCAAACATTAAAATCCAATTAAACGTTAAGATTTTTTTTTTAATGTTAAGGTAGCAATTGATTTTCTATACAGGCTTACCTGTGCACATCTTGCCAAACTCCTTGGATCAAGAAACGTAAAAATGCGTAAAGCAAGCGGTTGTGGTAAGCACCTAAGCAAATATCTTTGTTCGTCGTGGTTACTGCACCGGGTCGCTGACGATAATAGTCCACGCTGTTCGTTTCTACACAATGTAGCAAAATCCTTAAGAAATGAATCTTGTTTTCGTGCCGACCATTCTTGAAACTAGAAACAAATTTTTATCATCAAACGTAGCAATGGATGCAGCTGAATAATATAGTAGCTGTTTGTACTTATCTAAACCAATTTCCTATTTAAATTAAATTTAGTTTTCGAAATAAATGTTTTAGCCTTCCTGTATAACAGCCAGCGAATAGCTACAGTTTTGTAGTGCTTTCCTGCCGAGCACAGCGCATTGCTACCGCTTTTGATGGCTTTCTAGCATAACACCGCGTATACGGAAAAGAAATGTGATCATGGCTTCGTTCACGTTGGACCCTTTTTCGCTAAAAAACGCTCATAAACGTCCAAAGTATTCGATAAGTATCTTTAATTTACATAGAACCTATATTGGTTATCGAGTATATTTGGATGTTTATGAGCGTTTTTAGCAAAAAAGCGTCCAACGTGAACGTAGCTTATATATAATATATATTTACCCATTTTTTGATTAACTCTGAATGATCTTTAAATTCCTGAAATAAAAAGTTAATACCTCAGTTGGGACAAAAATAAAGCATCATTGTAACAGTACAATGTAATACTGTACGTAATAGTAAGTTGGTCGTTTCATTTTATATTACCTTTTCACAATCAACACAGGAATCACTGGCAACGTTATTCATGGTTTCCCGAGCTTTGTTTTCAAATATAAATCGATAAGCTTCAAAACAACTAACGTTAAAAAAACATCTTGTAATTTGCCAACTACATCGTGTGAACTATATGTAAACAAACTTTAGTAACTATGACAACCGTGAACACAGTCAAACTTTTGCTATAATTTAGTGAAAAATACCCATGGTTTAAATATTTAACTACTTTTTGGAAATCATGTTAATGATTAATGATATTAATATTAATTTATAAATTTTATTTTATGTCGATGCCTCTCAAATGATAGAATAAATAGCTGTGGTGATGACACGTTAATTTTGGTTTAAAAATAAATTTTTTATGCATAAAATATAAACAAAAATTAAATAATTAAATTTTACTACAAATTTTAATTATTGACATTCAGTTATTGATAAATTTTCGTTTTTGTTATAAAAGTTGACTACTATGATGACGTCACCTACCCTCAGGAAGCACCAACTTGATGACGTCAGGTAACCTCAGCAGACCCTACGATATTGACGTCACCTAACCTTCGTAAGCACTGCGTTGCAACATTTAATACGTAAAATTACGATTTCATCAATAAATTCCATAAATTCAACCTATGATCCAAAATTTTACAATATAAACGCCAAATTGGTTCTTATATAAAGGTGGTAATTTTTTGTTTGTTTAAATTTCTTTTAGTGAAATGTTTCCCAGGTTTTAGTCATTTTGGGTGCAGACCAACATGGGTGCATGTTAGTCTGGTATTTTCTTTACTGTTTGCCATTAAATAAGTGGTCATTCAAAATCAGTCTAAAATTGACAAATTCACCAACAAGAGCATCTTCTCGATTCGAACAATTTGTGATATCTTTTATAAGGTAATTCAATCGATGCGTAAATTGACTTGCAAAAAGTGGCGTGTATGGGTTTTTACCGGCAACCATTGCACACACTCATTCGTTTCACTTTGCTTAGAAATGGCGCATTCTTAGCTAGAAAAACTCAATGCCAAAGGAAATAAATTGTTGATTTGATTCGAAAAAAAATAATCGCACCGGAATTTGATACCTTTAGTTGTTAATTGTTTTAAGATATACGTTCATTCAACTATTGGATATATTTTCAGTGGTTGAAAAATGGATGAAACGAGCACTTGCATCTGTTTCATGTGACTCACTAAATCTAGGTTAAATGTAAATACAAAACGAATAGTGTGAAGTTAAGTTATGTGAATATTCAACTCGCTACACGTTGATGGAAGAATAATTTGGTGCTTAACATTACAACGCAGGAATAATTTGTGTATTTTGTATTTTTTAGAATGACCCAAGTACAAATGAAAATTCCTCCTAATTTATCCACCATGCATCAGCCACCATTGAAAACATCAGGTCCTGTATATTCAGGTACCAAGGTTTTGTTACTGTAGTTTTAATAAAAACAAACAAACAATTGGTGGTTAGCAATGGTGACGATTGCCAATGTATGACATATACCCGGTGTTAATTTGTCATTGAACTGAAACACGGTCGACATCTAGTTGAAAGTTCAATTTTAGGGGATGCCGTAAACAGGAACTTTTAAAAAATGTCAATGTTGGAACCGAAACTTATCGATGTGATCCGTTTATACTACAGTACAAATCCATTCGGTTATTAAAATTTGTGAATTGCATAAATGTGGTAAAATTTCAATGAAATTTGTCTTTCTGTGCGTCTTAGTATAAATGGAGACTACTGTACCTAATCTGTTTTCCAACTTAATAAATTAATTGGTGAATTAATAAATAGTCATGTATGGGCAACTCGTGGTTAGTGAACGTTCGAGTTGTAAGCATTTGCTATAACAAACAATAGAAATGTTTTTGTTTTTTATTATTATTTTATTGTATATGTTTCTTACATGATAATCCACAATGAATACATACATTATAAAAATGCATTCTATAGACCATTTGATGCTTAGTTTTAATGAATAGCTGCTAATGTATACAAGTCATTGGCAGCTAAAGAAAGTAAGATAACACAATTATATCTCACGAATTTATTGATAAATCGAGAGTTAGATTAATAACAATATTCGTTTTGCTTTGAGAGGACGTCGGTCATGTAGAATATGAATGTCAAATAACAGTCGGTGGTTTGACGTCAACACAATGTTGTGTACTATGAATGTCTCCACAGAATTCGTATTACGAATATTTCAAACGTATTTCGTGATAGTATTTTTTGTATATATATAAGCTATTGCTAGCTATGGATCAAAGCAAACTTTATTTTATTTTTTATTTTCATATTGGAAATGGATGCATGCTAAGATCGCTGCTTGCTCGTTCGTGGTTGTGCATTGTCTTGTGTAACAGTTTCAGGTAACGGAATGCTCGTTGGTGTTCCCGTGAGCCAACATCACGGAGCACCTTCGATGAGCATCGGAGGACACGCCCATCCACCTTTGATGGACCACATGAACATTTCGCTGGGCCCGAACCATCTCCCGGGCCCACAACCGATGGCTGTTCCTCCGATGGTCCACGAATCAATGTCTCCTAACACTGCATCGTGTTCGGTGACTTTGAACCATCACGTTCCTGGCATCCCCATGAAGATGGAACATTCTTCCACTTTGAATATGGCAAACACAAAAGAGAAAACCCCAATGTGCTTGGTAAATGAGTTAGCCCGCTACAATAAGGTAAATAGTGAATCACGAATTTCAGGAAAAACCACCTACTTAGCTTTTTAAATAACGCTATCGATCATGCTTGGTCAGCAGTTCACTTTTAGTAAAATACAAAGATACGCTTTTTAATTTAATATAAATTACTGTTGCTACTTCCCTATGATGACAAAAATCCTTGCTCTCCAAAGGCAGTTTTTTTGCCTAATGGTGAAAATTTTAATTGGCCTTCCGCACGATGGTGTGCATCTGCGGGATATCTGAGGGATAACAAAATGATTTTTTGTTGTTGAGCTCTCTAACAAAGTTGTCGTCGCCCTCGAGTTTCTAACGACGTTGCGGTTTTGGATGTGTTGCAGATCCAGCACTTGTATAGGTTGACCGATGAGAGTGGCCCTGCCCACAAAAAGGTATTCACGGTTGCACTGCGTCTTGGTGAAGAAGAATACATAGCTTCTGGTCCTAGTATCAAGAAGGCCCAACATGCTGCTGCTGCCCTGGCTCTAGAAAAAACCACTTTCAAACATCCACCTCCTAAAGCCCAAAGGCAGCAAATGCGTATGGGGGAATATTATTACCATTCACCAATCACCAACGGAAAAGGTTTCCATTTTATTTTCATTACATATTTTTTAGAAACGTTTCTTTGGTTGGTGTTGCACTCCATTTCTTACAATTAACGTTGCCAGCTTTCGTTGCAGGTCTTTATAACTTTTCACTAATGGACGGTGCTTACTGCGGCAACAACATGACGCCGACGGTGGAACTGAATGCACTCGCCATGAAACGTGGCGAACCTGCAGTCTATAAAGATCTGGAACCACCACGACATCCTTATAACATCCCTCCTAATTTCAACTTTCGAGGGATGTACAATCAAAGGTGAAAAATAAACGGTTTATTTGTTTTAATTGCAGTTTTTGCTTTATGTTTGAAATGGTCTTGATAGATATACTGACTGGTTCAGAGTTGTATTAATTAGCAGGTTTAAGTAGTTGACTCTTGGGATTGGGTATGGTTCATCTTAATTTCTGTAGGATGGATAGGTCATGAACACGTCTATTTGAAATTGTCAATTATTTTGATGATAGTCAGGATATTTTGACCCAAGCATTTTTACAGTGATTGACCATACTCAAAGGTCAACTAATCAAACTGCCAATTAAAACAACTCTGTACTGGTTGACATTTTAGGACTTCATCGTTCGTTCGTAGTTGTTTTGTCTGTTTGTTACACGTTTCGGGCAGCAACAACAACAAATGTTTTAATGTCATACGAATGTCGCCCACTAGGTATCATTATCATCAGAGGACACCTCAGATGTTTTACGTGTCATTGACGGTGGGCAACCGTGAATTCCTTGGTGAGGGTAGGACCTCTCAAGCAGCTCGACACAATGCAGCAGCTAAAGCTTTAAAAGCTCTCCGGGATTTACCTTTACCCGATCATGCGAGCAAAGCAATGGAAGAGAACAAAGAAAATGGGCCCAACCTCGAGTTGGACCCAAATTCTGATTTGAAATCTCCCATTAGTTTGGTACATGAAATCGCTTTAAAGAGGAATCTTTCCGTGACGTTTGAAGTGAGTGTCATATTCTAGTTCACTTTTGTTTTTTTAACCCAATTAAAAAGTTGAGCGAGTCTTTTTTAACTGAAATGGTGATCGGTGTTTGTAGGTCATTCGAGAAAGCGGTCCTCCTCACTTGAGAACATTTGTCACCAAATGCATTGTGGGAGAGATGGTTACCGAAGGTGAAGGCAACGGCAAAAAGATATCGAAAAAACGAGCAGCGGAAAAGATGTTGGAGGAACTGAAAGCACTTCCTTTGCTACCGCCAACAGTACAGAAAGTAAAGAAAAAGTTAACCACTGTGAAAAAGAAATCTCGAAACCTCATCAAGGTCAGCAACGGCACGGTGGGCATTCACTATATGTTCATCTTGTTTGTTGTGTCACTTGTATGATAGGGAATACTTAACCAGCTTTTATTGCGTATTGGAACAGACTTCTTCGATTTTCATTATGGTCACAAAAATAAGCATAGACAATATCGTTATTATTTGTTGGAAGAATTTGTTTTTTTTTTACTGATTTGTGAAATGTTATTTCGAACAGGAACAAAAAGCTAGTCCCGAATATGGCCAAGGCATCAATCCGATCAGCAGACTAATTCAAATTCAGCAAGCCAAGAAAGAAAAAGAACCCGTCTATACGCTCATCGCGGAGCGTGGTCTCCCTCGTCGACGTGAATTCGTAATGCAGGTATGCTCTCTTTGAATCCAATTGTTTGTACAAGTTGCAGAGGCATCTCGAAGCGGCGACGACGAAACTTGTCGTTTTTCTTGCATTTTGCTGGGAGATTTGAAAGCTTTGAATCGTACAGGTTACAGTGTCGCCTCATTCGTGCATGGGTACCGGTCCGAACAAAAAATTAGCAAAACGTGCTGCTGCCGAAGGCTTACTGCAGATGCTAGGCTACAGTCGGCCCCAACCACAACCTAGCAAACCAGCCATTAAAACACCTGGACAAGAGGTTGGTTTGCATTTTATTATTACAGTATTATTTTTTTATTCATGCATTTTAATTTTAAAGTAAAAGTTAATTTCTCTTGACACTCCTGGCTTCAAATTTTCGTTGAATTAATAAACTAGTTATTGGACTAACCTAGTGGTGTCACATAATTTTGTGTAGACTATAAGTTGCGTTAAATTTCAGCGGTGTATCTGTATTGTAAATTACTTGAGTTTTTTGAGTGTTTTTGTTTCCAGGGAGGAGAGTGTGACAAAAGCCGGAAAGTAACTTTTCTCGACCAAGAAGGTAGGTGTCAAATATATGGTCTTAGTGTGCATGGTTCGTTTGTGAGTAAAGTTAGAAACCGGTTTTTACATAATGAGATACTCAGATATAAGTACATGATGCATTCGTTTGGTAATATATACAGGGTGAGCCAAATGCTTACCACGTATGATGAATACATGATACACACATACCAATCCCCTGTGAGAGTTAACATCTTTTTTTCGTGCCCTGTGTGTCGTTCAAATTCATATCTGTGATGGATATGATTGGTACAAAAAACATTGTGTTGTAGTTGAAGTTGTGATTCTCTTTCATTCAATATTGTTTGTAAAAGTATTACAAGTGTTTTTGTTTTTTAACATTATCCAATTTAGAACCATGCATGCTATACTCTATTTCACATTGAAAAAATCAGCATTGAATCAGACTGATTTCATACCTCGTATTCTGCCACTAGTTGAATGTGGTCCCTCCCTAATTTCTACATTCCCAAGCTAACTTGAAAGCGTGTAAAAGGATACCAGTTTAAGACATGGTCGGTCCCTGATTGGTGCTCAGCCCGTAACTGATTACAATGCTGACTTTTCAACTTGTAATAGAGTATGGTACTTTTTGTGAGTTATAAGGTGGAGATGTTATACAGCAATTTGCCCATCAATAATTAAAACGTTTGTTTTAAAAAAGTGACAAAAATTGGAGAGAAGTCAGAGACGGAAGGACGTGGTGGACGCCAGTTGGTGCCTGGGCTAATTCTAATGCCCGACATGGCTATGGGCGATGGCAGTCGTTTGCAAGGGTTTTCTCACGGCAATTCGGGTAACTATGCTATTTTCTTGTTTGGCCATGGTCAATGTTAGTTATTTACCGGGCTTTGAGAAATTTGTTGTGGGAAATTCGAAACTGCTCGATGACAAGACAGGACTTGTATTTTCAGGAGGACCAATTCATCCAGATTCGGACATTGCAAGCAAGGTTTCGATGCAGACAACTGCCACAATTGCCAAGGAGCTTTTAGCCCATGGTACAAGTATAGTAAACTGTATATTATGATTTTTATTTTATATTTTTTTGGAGATAGCTTTATATTGATCAGTCTTTTTTGTTTTAAAGGTATGTCACCAACTGCAGAAGCCATTCTCAAGAGCGGACACAAGCCACCTGCTTGTGGTCAGCAAGTGAGAGCAAAGCAACAGTTGCTTTACTTGGCTGAAGTTCTTGGGTTTACAGTGCAATTTACAGATTTCCCCAAGGTACATTTAGCATTGCTTCACACTTTTTTCTTCTCGCTCACCAAACTACTGCGTTCAGGGCTCGAAATTGACAAATTTCACGAATGGGAATGCCGCTTCAAAATTTTTACTCGACTACAAAAACAAAAACCAATACGACAAAAAAAAAAAAAATAGGCATCTTAATGTCCAAGAAAATTTTTTTTCTTCTTGCGTTCCTATTAAATAATGTCAACATGACATTGCTTGTCACGTTGACATTTAATATTAACTATTTTGTTGCGCAATGGTGAATCACAGTGGTGAGGGTAACTGTGTGCATCCTATATAATTGGTTTTTCACTCACCCTTAAACGTCGCATCTTATATTCATGAAAATACGGTACTTAAATTTAATTTTTAAATACACACACAACAACCAGAACGATATTTTGAATACTTTCATATACCGGAACCACGTTCCGGGTTTGCTTCCGTACATTCTCGAGCCCTGACTGTTGATCGAGGGTTCAACCCTATGCAACAGTTAACATCATTAACTTACTAATGTTGGTGCTTTTATTTTTGCAGGGAAACAAAACCGAGTTCTTATCTCTGATTTCTCTCTCGACCAATCCACCACAAGTGAGTCATGGAGCTGGACCAACCGTAGAAGCTTCACACGACGAGGCCGCTCTGACAGCCCTTAAAGATCTAGCTGCTTTCGGCATCGATGCTGTAAGCGACGACAAGAAGGATAATGCTAAAATTGCTTCTGGAGATGGGCAAGTGGTTTCGATCGAATCTTTTTTTTTTTCCACATTTTCCATTCTCGACGGAAACGGCGAGGGGGTAACGCAACTATTTTTTGTCGTTTAGTTTGCATATCAATGGAGGCCCGAAGCTGGCTAACTCAAATGGGCCTGACCTTGGTGGTAATGTGAAAGTCGCAACGACCGTTGTTACTGCCAAGCCAGCTCCATGAAAAACCATTAATGATCACATGTGAAGACAACATCTCCTCTCAACTACATTTTTCGTTTCCTTTTATTTTTTGCATACATTTTAACAGGAATGCAGCAACAATCGAGTAGTGGTTAGTATTCATTCACATTGGCGTTTTTTGGAAAAAAATAATATCAAACAAAAACGGTTTAAGATATTTCACTATTTATTTATCGTGGATTTTTGCTTCTTTTTTTTTTGCATGGTCTGAAGTCATGATCATCTTCACATTTTTTTAAAATATATTTTCTCACACAAAAAGTCGCTGCATACCTCGTTATCTCATCCAACATCATGATAGGCTAGGTGTAAGGTGTTGACAAAAAAAACATTGATATGTCGTCTGGCTGTTTTGTTTTTGTTTTATTATTATTATTTTTTGTAGCAAAGTGTCTACAATACTCAGCTTCAAGACGATTTCATCAGACATAAGTTGTCTTCATGTCTAATCATTTGTTTAACAAAATTTAGAATAGCTTCTTTAAGAAATTCAAGAGGCAAGAGGAAAATTAACTCGACTTTTTTGTTTTCCATTCTTGTCTCTTTGTATGTTTTTTGTGAGAAGTGTCGAATCCAGTGCAAGAATCATTGTTTTCTTTCTATTGTCCATCTGAACAGGAACGCTTTGTTCATACCCTTTTTATTTTTAAATTTATAAAACTTTGACAGCATAAAATTTTTTTTTTTCATCTTCCAAACATTTTGACATAAACCCCCCAAATAGGTTCTTGCACTGGATGTCTAAATAATTGTAATAATAATTAATAAAAAAAAAAGGTAAAAAGAGGATGAAACAAAATGTCAATTCTCATTGATTTTATTCTTAATCCGAAGGTTACAGGAACGGAAAAGCTCTAGCAAAAACAAACAATACGTGAAACTTGAATTTTTAAATAATTATTCGTTTAATTCACTGCCATGTGATCGTCGTCGTCATCTTCGTCATCCTTCTTCTTCTTCTCAGTTTTATTATCCGTCTTGGTTTTATCATCTTCCTTGCTCTTCGCTTTGTGTAGAGCGTTGAGAAAGGCTTCCATATCTTGGGGGGGAATAAAATTTGCGGTGAGTATAGTTTTTTTAAGAACATGGTCCACTTGACAATTTGTTTTACCTCCTTGCACAGCAGCGTTGATAGTTTCTTCGTCCATTCCAAACTGTTGCATGAGTGGACCCAACTGTCCGGATTGCAGTGCTGAACTAAACATGCTCATGGACTAGAAAAACAAAAAGATGAAACAAGATAAGGCTGGTACTACATACAGGATTTTAATGAAGTCCGAGGGCCAAATGCCAGTCGTTGCACTCGTAAAAACCCAAGTACCTTCTTACTACGTACAAGGAGATTCAAATTCTCTGGCAAAACATTGGAGGGTGAAAAAGGCCATATAAGCCTATGTTCGCACAAGCTTTATTTACAAGTTGCAGACCATAGTTTGGTTGTAATGCAAACTCTGATATCAATGATTTAATAAATTATGTTTATACGGCTTTTTTTTTTTGTTTGTTTTGGTGCACCCTTTAAAATCCTGCCTAGGAATTTTGATTCACCCTTTAAAATATTGTGACTTTGGTTATATTTTTATATTACTACCTGTTGAAATTGTGGCGATTGCAGCGTTGCCCGCAATTCTTCAGTGGGCTGAGCAGTCGCTGCTTCATCTTGCGGCATTAGCGTTAGCAAACGCTGAATGAACTCGGGATTTGACAGGATCGGTTGAAGGGCTTCCACGTTGATGGCGTTGGACAAATCAATGGCTGTGAATAATTATATTTATAGGTAAGTATATCGAGAGCAACCCCCTTGTGATTAATATGCAGTTTTTACGTATTGTCTCCTTGTAGTAGGATACTCACCTGATCGTGCAGGAGCTTGTTCGGCATTAGCTGGTACTGAAAAAAGGTTGGAATAGAATTTGAAGCGTTTGTGCAAGTTTGTCCATTTGTAGTTGTGGAAGTTATTTAAAACCTTGAATTCCAGAGAGAATATTTTGCAGGTCGCTCAACTGAATGCTGGGAGTAGATGGCGTGGTGGTGTTGGTCGTAGTTGTACTCTCTTGAGCAGCAGCTGTCGTGGTGCTGGTCGTGTTGGCGGTGGACGTTTCTTGACGAGTCGTGGTGCTGCTCGTGGACGAAGTGTGAGCCGATCTACGAGAAGTAGCCCTACATCAGTCGTGCGAATGTTGCTCTTGTTTTTTCCCCCACAATGCGAGAATACTTACTGGCTCGACGACTGGCTTCTGTTTCCAAGCAAGTTGCTGAACGTACTCACGCCACCCACATTTCCTATTACCCCCAAAAAAATGTTGTTGTTAACTTCAACATAGGATATCACTTTCCTCAGTGAAAAAAAAAATAGCTTATTTAAAAAATGTACCGAAAAACTGAACCAACTGTTGCTGACTCATGTTGTTCAGCAACGCCTGGATGTCACTGTCACCTGAAACATAATCATCATTATTTTAACTTGTTATCGACACTGCCATTCAGGAAAGTACTTTCAGCAATAATAGGGTATGCTGTCAAAATTGTCTATTTTGACGACTATTAATCACAATAGATCTAGATTAACTTGCCAAGAGTAGAAAGATCAGATGGCAATGCCCCGGGTGTGCTGCCTCCACTACGAGTAGCTGGCGGATGGTTCAGATATTCGTTCACCTTTTTGCAGTATTCTTCATCCTTATCAGTCTTCGGCTCCTAGCAATTAAATTTTTTGTTAAATTCGGTATATGCTAAACGGAGCAGTTTTCAAAATGGAGTTTTTCTAACTTTAGGAAGCACTTACTTGCATCCAAAAGAAAAGCTTGCGATTGGTAGACTTGAACTTCAGCAAGAAAACTCGGCCGGTCGTGCATTGCTGTATTTTCTTGTACTCGACGTCTTCGGGGAATATAATCAGGTCCTGAAACAAGGTATTGCGTTAACTTTTGTAAATTACCATAAAGTGCTTTAAAACGGGGTCTACTGGCTATAAAGCTTATGCACTGGTTGCAAGTACTTTTGATGAAAATCTACTAGTATGTCAATGGACATACATTGGCTCAATTTAAAACCTTTTTAAGAGATGCGCCGTAAAGCGGAGCACTACTGTAATATGTTTAACTAGTTGCTAGTTAATTTAATGAAAATCTCATCAGTTCAACTATGTTATTGTTGTTATATGTGTGTGTATTAGAAATAGTTCTCACATCGATCACTGTTCCGGTAGTTCTGTCTTTCCAACAGAAGTGCATCAAAGAGTCATCGGTCTGGTGGATGTAAACCATTCCTTTGCGTTTGTCCGGATAGACCATTTTCCCCTTCAGTTCCATTTTACCCGCTCGGAATTCCAACAAATTCTTGCTTTGACTCTGGCTGCTGGAGTTCCCGAATAAAGCTCGACCGATCGCCATGGCTTTTCTGTTTGGAATTCTTGAATTTTGTTTACAAAACGTTTCGTTAAAACTGAATAACAACTCCCGCTTGGCTTGGATGCTTCTCCGCACTATTAGATTTTTATCTTCCAAAAAGGCCAAATCATTCTTTTTAACGCTAGGACTGCATTAGCGTTTACGCGATACGTTGACGTTGATCACGTGATTGTTATCCGCCAATTGCAGACTAATATAGCAATTGCAAACGATTTCAGAACGATCCTTGTTCCTCCTTTTCTCGACAGCCAGTCTTTTTACCCAGCAGCCTCTCTGTTTCATGTAGTTTGCCATCATGGGTGAGTGTTGTGTGATCCGCTGTTTCTAACTTTTAAAATCCAGTGATTTTTGTTAATAATTTGTTACATCGGTTGATTCAAAGTGCTGAATATAGTAGATGTTAATGTAAAGTAGTGAAATGTAAACGATTGATGTTGAAAAAGGTTGTATTTTATAAGTTAGGTTTAAGATGAATTGTGTGATTTCCCCCCCTCATGTTAGCTCAATGTATGCTACGTAGATGATACAAAGGAAATGAGTTCATAAACGAATTGCACGTTGTGTTTAGTTCCCTGTTCTTCTATACTATGTTTTGATATAACTGCGGTGTGTTGGAATTTGTTACACAAAATCGCCAAACAATGACCAATATTTGGTGTTAGTGCTAATGTTAGCACTGAAGCCATATATACATGCTATGGATAACAAGCATTTGATCACGTGACGATTAAAAAACCGGTGTACGGTTAAATCTTATATTTTAGTGAAGAATAAGATCGCATAAGCTTGTAAGTAGTATTCGTGTATCTAGGAAACTGAATATAGGATAAACCAGGATAGGGTTAATGGGGTTTAACATTGGGGGGGGGGGGAGAACTCACCAAAAGTTGGTTTTTTATGTGTAGTATTTTGATATACAAATTTGTATGTTAAACTCAACCATTCACAAAAATGTTCGTATAGTAATGTAATACACATGTTAGTATAAAATGCAGTTAGCTATACCGTATAATTTCCAAAATGCAAAATTTATCACCATCAAAAATTGGTTACCGGGTAGTAAGCTGAATTGTATATCAAATTTGAGAACTCGCAGAACAAAAAGAGTACTTGTGTATTTAGTACACTGCCATGAGGGCTCCACCACTTAACTAAACTAGTGTGTGCAGATAACAGTTCAGGTCAGTTAAAAATATGGTGCTTTCCAGTTGGTGCAAGGTCCAGTCTGGTGCTGCTATTTGCTTGTACTTGGTTATGGGTTTATTTTGCAGGTTAGGTTAGGAAAAACAAACTTATTAAATGTGTGATTTTATTCTTTTTTCCTCTAACCTAACCAGCAAAATAAATCCATAACCAAGTACATGCAAAAGCTGTACTTTGCACTTAACGGAAAGTACCAAAAATACAACAATAATTTACCATTGATCAAGAATTTAGAACATTCTTAGTTTGTTTCATCTAATCTGCAAACTATACCCATGGTTGGTGTTCAATACACAAGTACAAAAGAAAGTAGAGAAGAAAAAATGTTAGAGTAGTTATTTTTGTTTCATTAGCCACACTTAATGTTTTATTACAATATCGGACTCCTAAGTTACGAGTGAGATGCATTCCGAAATTTGTCATTTGAAATGTAATCTACTGCGATTACATTTCATTCAAGTTGTAATACAGTTGAAGTAATTGGCAAAATGGTTTACATAGAAATATGTTTGTAGGTTTTTCTTCAGCTTTCTAAATGTTTTTTTCTATAACAGGTATCTCACGCGACCATTGGCATAAAAGGCGAAAGACTGGTGGCAAGAAGAAGCCAATCCGAAAGAAGAGGAAGTTTGAATTAGGCCGCCCAGCTGCCAACACCAAGGTGAAGTATTTTAACTACAGTCGTAGTGCACTCAACTCTTGACGAACATGGTGATTTTTTTTTTTGACCAATACGGTGGTTTTTTTGTGACCAAAACGACCAATGCATTGGTCATTTTTTTGACCAATGCTTTTGCGTGACTAGAATACAAAACGAAATTATTCATCTCAAGCTGCTGTTTGCGAAACAAATGTACATAAAAATAGTCGAACTACCATGTTAAGTCGAGGGTTGACTTGTCTTTCATTTCAATTGTAAAAGTGATGAACTATAATTATTCGAGACAGATTTCACATCTGGATGTTTTTTTTTGTCATAGTTAAACTGATTTTTAACGCTTGGTGTAAACGCTTTTCAGTGTTGTAAATTGTTGTTAGCTGACATTCATTTTTTGGTTTTGCAGCTTGGCCCAAGGCGTATCCACACTGTTAGGACAAGAGGTGGCAACAAAAAATATCGTGCGTTGCGTCTCGATCAAGGAAATTTTTCGTGGGGTTCAGAATGTAAGTTTGTCAGTTTTTTGTTTATTTATACAGTAGCTTATTAATTTCTCTTGTCAGTTTTACATTTATTTTTTGTTTAAAAAATAATTTCAAGTATATGATGAAAAATGCGTGTCATATGACCCATGATTGATTACTCACAGCGCACTGAAGCTTGATGACAAATATAGTTTTATTTTTCTGGTTTGCTTTTTTTTGGATTGGTTTTGACTTGGTCACCTTTTTTGTGCAGGTTGCACCAGAAAGACTCGTGTCATCGACGTTGTCTACAACGCTAGCAACAATGAATTGGTCAGAACTAAGACTTTGGTGAAGAATGCCGTTGTGGTGATTGACGCTACTCCTTTCAGGCAATGGTACGAGAGCCATTACGCTCTTCCCTTGGGAAGAAAGAAGGGAGCCAAATTGGTGAGTTCGATCATGCGTTACTATTTTATTATATATATTCATTTTTTAAGCTATGTGATGCGAATGTTGACCGATATATTTGTGACGATACACTTGTCCCAACGTTCTGATCAAACGCACTGCATGGCGACAACATGGTTTGTGCAATTGTCAGTGCATGATTATTTTTGGTTTCTTTGTCACAGACCGAAGCCGAGGAGGCTGTCCTCAACAAGAAACGTAGCAAGAAGGGAGAGAAGAAATACAAGGATCGGCAAAAGCATGCCAAAGTCGACCAGCCCTTGGAAGACCAGTTCATGACTGGCAGAGTTTTAGGTAATTGATAATGTCATGCTTGGTTTTTTGTCACGTGTGGAATGATGATTCATTTACTACATAAGCGTGTTATTTTTAATATGCTAATGATTGGTGTCATAGTTACCCTGACCACACTTAATATCCAGAAAATCAGTGTTACGTTTTATTATATTTTTTTTTTTTGTTTGGCCGAGTTTGGATTTTAATGTTTGTGCTTTGTCTACAGCGTGCGTCTCTTCTCGGCCAGGGCAGTGTGGTCGAGCTGATGGCTACATTTTGGAAGGCAAAGAGCTGGAATTCTACATGAGGAAAATAAAAGCCAAAAAGGGCAAATAAGTGTAATGGCAACAAATGTGATTGGTACTAAATAAAAAATTCAAACAAAGTTTTTATTTTCTGTTTTTTCTTTTTGTTAATTTTATATTTCGTTTTTATTTGATTTGGTGATGGGTTAAAATGTTTCATGCTTCTTCACAAGTCTGAATTTGCTGAGATGCTGCTTTACATGGGGTTTGTATAATAAATTGTAATGTACACTTAAAGAATTGGTTGAAAATTGGAGTGTTTTTGATAACATTTTAATGACATTTAAGGCAAAGAAAAGTTGATTTCCTAGAACAGGCTTTTCCAAAGTGGGTTGCCAAAAATAAAGTTAAAATTAGAATTAAGTATCATGTATGTACTAATAACGATTATATCCACTGGTTTTACGATTTAAGAGTAATGGCTCCCAGTGTTTGCTACTTGTAACGGCCAGTTGCTGCTGGAAAGCTTGGGAACACCTGTCCTAAAATATTAATAAAATATACAACGCTGTATTGGTAAATTAATTTTGAAAAACGTGGTTTTATGTGCAGTGCGTTGTGATTCGGTTATTTCAATCACGGATATTGTTATGTCTGTTCCAAGACAAAGATAGTTTAATGTTACATTAGCCGGTTATTGTTATCAAAAAGTGATCGCGACCAGATTCTGCAGGCTGCTTTTCACGGTATAATGTAGCCTCTAGTAGTTAGTCTCGGGTATTTTGAGTATCACGTGGTTTTTAGGTTGTCAAGTAGGGTCGTTTTCGAGAAATTTCACTTGCACGTGTTACACATTCAGTGACAGATTTGAAAGGTAATGTTTTTCATTTCTTATTGTTTTTAGCCTCTTATCTTCTTAATGGGGCTTGACATTGAAATTTATAAAAGTCACTGCTGAAACGAGGGACAAGCGTTCGGTGAAGAAATAACAATTTATGACTTGTTTGCAGGTCTTAACGTGTTGATAACAGTCATGTCAGGTGTTCTATTCGAAGACATTTTCGACGTGAAAGACATAGATCCCGAAGGACAGAAATTCGACCGCGTTAGCAGACTTCACTGTGAAAGTGAATCGTTCAAAATGGACTTGATTCTGGATGTCAACACCCAATTGTATCCTGTGGACTTAGGTAACTGACCCTTAGTTATTAATATTAGTACAAACAGGCAACTCTCGGTTCACCAACAAGTTCCGCTCCAAGATGTATATTCGTAATCATCTTAGGATGCGTTTATCAGTCATTTTAAACCATGCACTAAACATTGAGTGGTCACACAGTACGTTTTATCATAATGTATTGTTTAGGTGTTATGGTTTATCAATACATAACACGTGCTTTGGCAATCTAGGAGCTTGCGCAGCTAACTGGCAGCGTTAGGTATTCAATTAACTAAATTGAAGATAGCCTCCATATTGCAGTTAATTGCTGCCAGTTAGCCGCGTAAACTCCTAGATAACTCGTGCTTTATAATAAACTAAGTGGTAATTCGTGCAGAAGCATGAGTAGTAGGGGAAGTGGATAACCTGTAGGGCTTTAGTGCGCAATGTGACAGGGCTATTATATATTTTCGTTCAGCCGAGTGGTTACTTTCTTTTGAAGTCCAGTCTTCCTGTCGTGTGGGTTCGTATCCTGCCACTTGCGAATTTCCAAAACGTTTTTTCCTGTACAATTTTTCCGATATCACTGTGACAGTCCCACAGACATACAAATGAAGGAAATTATATTGTTAAGATTGCGTGAAATAAGAAAATTAAAAATCAACTGATTATCTGTATGAATTGTAAAATTTGTTATGGCAAATTTTCATGAATCGAACATTAGTAAACAGAGTTGCCTGTAGTACGCTTTTCATACAATATCCTTAGTCCTGTATTACTTTTCCGCATTGATTATATTTTTTTGTACACCAAATAAACATTTTAACATCAACATTTATCATTTTTCATTATTTTTTAGGTGACAAGTTTCGACTCGTGCTGGCAACCACGTTGCGTGAAGATGGATACCCTGACGACGGTGAATGGGATCCGAGAGAGGCAGGAGTATCTCGAGCCAACAGCTTTGAATACGTGATGTATGGCAAAATATATCGGTTGGAAGGTGACGATTCGTCGGCAGAACCCAACAGTCGCCTCGCCGCGTACGTTTCGTATGGTGGCTTGTTGATGAGGTTACAAGGTGATGCGAACAACTTGCACGGGTTTGAGGTGGATAGCCACATATACTTATTGATGAAAAAACTTGCATTTTAACGTGGTCTTCCTTCATCAGCGAGTTCAACTTGTTGATATGGTTAAACGAGTTGCAAATGGACGAAGACAATTCTGCTAATGAGATCCATTTCACAAACCGTGGCTTAGAATAAAAAATGCCCACAATTTTGTTTGATATCGGTCATCACCATTGTATGGGATTTTTTTGTATGTAAAAGAAAGTCATCCATTTTTTGATATTCAACCATACTTATTGTGTTGTTGTTTTTTTTGTTGTATATACAGACCTATATAAAATTTCTATATATAGGCCTACAACCTTGCAGCGTTTTGATTTTTGCAAGTTTCGATCTCGTCTTTGTTTGAATAGCTTTACTTTTTATCAACAAGAGTTGTCCCTATGGCAACCATTAGCGTCTATCAAATGGGATGGGAAAAAGTGACAGGTGAAAATGAGAAATTTGGGTGCCTTTTAGGAATTCTATTTTTTATTGCTATTTTCTTTAATTGTGTATCACACACCTGCAGTTTTTTCCCTTCGTCCTTACACAATAACATTTTGCGTTTCCATAGTTACTGCTGGAAAATGATTCTGTTAAAGACCCATCATTAAAGACTATCTGCAGAATTATTCACACGTCCCCTTTCTTTTTAAGAGCATCTGATGATTTTACGCAACTTTGGTCAACTATGTAATTTTGTTACTTCAGTGTTGGATGTTTGTAAAATTGGTTAATCTATCCATCTCTTAACACTTAATTTGTTTTCAAAAAGTCGATTAGTAAATTAAATTGATTAGAAATCATAAAAATAATTAGAAATCAAATTAATTTGTTCCGAAGGTTTGGCAACCTGTAATGTTAAGAGTTAGGTTTTAACAAGCACTTGTTAAAAGTAAACTAAAAATAATTGACATACGTTAACTTCAACAACTTTAACTTGCTACAGTGACCTAGAAATGTTGAAATGGTTACCATTAATTGATAAATAGCATATAAATGTTTCAACATGTAAACAAATGGAACAAAGAACCATGATACATTACTATGTACATATAGATTTTTGTTGACAGTTTTTTATTTATTTATATATATGTACAGTATATATTTTTTTATCAAGTAAATCAATATATATTCCGCACCTGCTTGTTCCAGTTTTAGTTTATTGAAAAGTCGAATCTGCTTTGGACGCCAAGCTAAAAGCATCTTGCAAAGCATCACAATAAAAAGCTCAAGTATTGATTTTTATGGTCAGTTAAAAATTGTTGGATTCACGTGTTCCTTAGTAACAAGCTATACAGCTATTTCAAATACTAGCATTGCAATTTTATTTATTTAATTTATTTTTTTTTTATGTTGAGAAACGAAATAGATATTCTTTTGTTAAGCAATTTTATGATCAGTAACTAGTTGACGAAATGAATGTAAAAATTTGAATGAAACGGAATTGCGTGTTTGAGAATCAATCTTATGTGATCTATGATGGGCAATTTTGCTGAGTATTTGTGCCTATGTACAATTATAGGTAGCTAATTACAATGTTTGTCTTGCAGTTTTTTAAAAAGTAGCGTTTGAACGATATCGAACAAGAATATTTTATTGACAATGTATAAATTGACTTTATGAAAAAAAATTGCTTGAGATAGATATATTACAATGAAAAAATTGCTTGACTTGCAAGATCAATATTACTGGACATAGAAAGTTGATAATTATAACTGAACTTAGAAGGTTGAAAAACTAGAGCATTCATTTGTTGAGTATCAGTTATAGCTTCATTGGCTTGGAAGTCTTCAAAAGTTTGTTCAGCACTTTTATTGTTAGTTAGCGTTCACACTTTACAGCAATGTTTTGCTTAGCGCTGTTAATTTGTTATTGAAAACTTGCTAACCGAAAAATCACTATACGCTACATTGATTTTCCATAAGAAATACAAAGTAATAGAAATATATGAAAAAATTAATTTGTTTGCAAAATCCAAAAAATTTAACCAATCTTAATTAAAAAGTGATACTAGAAACAAACTATTAAACGATTTTTACTTACTATCCATAAATAAGGTACATATAATTGAGGAGTCGAGTGGAATAAAGATGTAAATCCACTTACGTTGTTATTTTTTAAAATGCATATATGTTGAATCGTTTTAGACCAGTCTGTAGCATAAAGACATTGGGTTGCCCATAATTGGCAGTGTTTGGAGCAAGAATATAGAACACGACGATTGTAAATATGAAACTTTTTGCGATATTCTCATTTTTTGTCGCTTCACTTTCTGGTTGTTTCACTTCAAAAACAATGGAAACGATACTGATCTTTGAAAAAACGGTGTAAATGCATTCACAAATTAGCACGATATTTGGAATAAGGACGTAATTGTATTTTTAAACTAGCCTGTAACTGTCGACTAAAGTTAAGATTTTTTGCGAAACCTGTTTATTTTCTTTTTTATAAATAGACAGTTGACAGGAATTTCTTTTAATCTTAAATTTGAAGAGGCCACAAGTTTTTGCCTCTTCTGTCAAACATACATTTTTGGAGTTAAGGCTGTTATTCCACCCAACTCCTCAATTGTAGTAATGTATTCTGAAAAATCACAGAACGAACATTGATTTTCCATAAGAATTAATAGAAAAGTCAATAAATTATTTTCCAATTATCAAAAGTAAATGTTAAAAAATTGTGGAGATTGCCAATTGCGTAATAGTCGACTAACTAATTTCGGGATTAATTACTTTTTTTATTAAACATGTTTGTACACATCATATACAGTATTAATAGAAATGTACACACAGTTACATGTATTTTTCAAGAGAAATGTCTATATTTCAATCTATAGGAAATTTGTGTTTCTGTTCTGTTAAGACCACAAGTGGAATGCATCACCTTACTTTCATTAACTATATTGTTAAAAATAGGGACGCTAGAACGTTGAGCGTTGGGTTCAGTTATCTTCCTTTCATGTGACGAGCGGGTGGTTCAGCGAGCTCCTCGATCCTTTCGGATGGTTCGTATTTCAGGGCAGCTCGGCTGATGATGGTAGGGTCGCGTAGATTGGTTTCTCCTCTTTTCACTGGTTTGGACAATTTCAAGATGAGAGCGGTCGGGTTGTATTTCCGTAGCTCGTTCGTCATCTTCCAAAACACGTGTCGCGGATAAACGAATTGCTTGTCACGTTTTTTGTGCTCTGCCAAGTTAGCTAAATATTTTAGGTGGGCAGCTGCAAATTGGAGAGGAATATATATATATGTATTTTTTTCAATTGTACTGGGTGTCTCAAGTCACTATTGTATTGGGTCACATAAGGCGAATTTTAAATCGGTGTTTCAATGACAAGATTATACGTCGATTTATAGGCACAATATATAAAATAATTAACCAAAACAAAATATGTCCATAGCTCAAAACTTGAATATATTCTACATGTGCATTAATTGATTTCTCTTCAAACCTCAATATATTGTATGTATTTTACCAACAATGTATAGAATCCTTTTGGCAAAGTATGAAATGACACCTGTTTAGTTCAGTTGTTTAGAACAACATTTCATCTAGAAAATATTTAGACTTAGCTTCGAACTAAACCTAAATTTTTTAAAATTTTAAACCTAAATTATAATCATTTCAGTGTTAATTTCATACATTGCCTAACTAGAATGGAAGTTTGTACATTGTTAGTAACATATGCATATAATAATGTCTTTAATTTATAACTATAATTTCGTTTATTTAAAATTCGTATTAAATAGTGACCCTACGTCTCGTTTCAGGAGGTTACACTTTTTTTTTTGTTAGGTTCTAAAAATATGTAACTCTTACGTCCTTTTAGTTTGAAGGATGAGGCAACGGGATGTAGCGGGAACCGAACTAGCGGTCTGGCCAATTTGTCGATTCGCAAGGAGGTCGGTGCGTACAGAGCCCGTTGCGGAACCTCCCAGTAGGGATAACGGGGAGGAAGCCAATCGGAGTGCTGAGCACGGGGTACGCTGAGTTGTTCCACGCGTTCAGTTGCCGTTGCATACAGTGCTTTCGTTGGCACGATGTATGGCGTAAGACTAGCAAAGGATCAAACCATGGGTACCAACACGAGTTTATATATAATAGATTGGTGAGGTTGCTCGAACTTACTTATCGAAACGATGGCCAGGAAAGTAGTACATTTTTGGCTGAGCCAATCTGTTGGTTCTTTGAGCTGTAAATTTGGTTTATTGGATTAATTATGTTAGTGAGTTCAGTTTAGGATGTTAACATTAATACCTACAACATCTGAATGGTTTTCCTCTGATCCCAAATGGAATGCGGTCATATACCGACCTCCTAGATCATACATAAGAAAGTGGAAAATTAGTTCACATTTGTGGTCAGTTTTGTACCATTTTTTGCCAGACTGTGAAATTGTATAATTGGATGAACTTGATGTACTTACAGATGAGGTTTATAGTCTTTGGGGAGAGGTTTGGGTGCAGCCAAAGGAAGACGATTTTTCGAGGAGGCATGCCAATGTACGGCCATTAGTGATGATGACTCAAGTAAAGTTGTCGGAAAGGCTGGTCAATTTTTTTCGTACACATTGGAACCCGTATAAGGTCATCAATTTGACAATTTTAAGATTTTAGAGACATGTTGTTAGTTGGTATCTTCAAGATGGAAGTTCAAAACTAAATGAGATAGTAACATTTTTTTTTATTTAAAATATATTTTTATATATTGTTGGTTCTAAAAGTTAGAACATTGAATAAATGAACATAAAATGAATTCTTCATGGCACATGCAAACATTGTTAAACTGATTTTCAATTTCTTATGATTGTTTTAATTGGTATGATACAGTTTTTTTGTTATTTATTTTTTGCTATGCTATTGAGATAAGTTACATAATAGTAATTACCATGAAATTTTATCCTAATTTTAAAAAGTGGTTTAGTAATGATGGTGTTTTTTTTTCTCTGCTGCTTTATTCTTCCATTATTATTTCTTTTGTCACCTTGACAATTTTTCATTTGATATATATATATAAAAAAAAAGGCAAACAACAAGAAAAATCAATGTAATTACAGTGGTTGTGGACAACTCAGGGGAAAGTGAGCATAAGTTATTTGGAAAAACATATTGGTTTATTTTATTTTACTTTTAGACTCTGCCATACTACAGTTTTCATGGTAGGCTTGATTCTGTTTGTTTTATTTTGGTTTACTTAGGTCTTCATCAAGACGTCGTACATATTGATTGGGTGTTGCGAGCATGGGTGCTTTTGATAATTTGAAACTCATTTCCCTGTTATAGAAATGTTCTATGTTATGACCTAAGTACCATGGTATAACCTAAGCGTAAGCCAACTATGCTACAACTGCAAATACAATGAATTACTATATATATATATACAATGCTATCGTACAGTAAATTATGTCGGTACTTTTTGAATAAATGCATCATCTCTCTTGTGTTGGCTACTTGCTTGTACTTGGTTATGGGTTTATTTTGCAGGTTAGGTTAGAAAAACAAAACAATATCATACTTTCAATACGTTTCTTTGTTTTTCCTAACTTAAATAAATCCATAAGTAAATACAAGCAAATAGCAACATCAGACTGCCTCGGCTATAACCGGAAAGTACCGAAATAACAATCATTAGTTTTATCGACATATTTAATATTTTAATTTGTAGCTTTTTCATATGTAATTTTTTATAAATATTGTATTTGTTTAACGACAAATAATTTTAAGTTCATATTTTTGCTAAATAAAAGTGGAGTTTCAAAGAATTTATCAAAAATTAACATCAAAATTTTATCAAAATACAAAATTCGTAAACTAAAAATATATACAAGTTATCGGATATAGATAAAACCATTAAAAAATATATAGCTACTACAGTTATATAAATATAGGAAAAAATAGTGAAAAATCAATAATTAATTGCACTGCAGTAGTTTTTGCTGTACTAAATGACGGTAAGGAGCGCCACAGTGGTGAAAAATTGCTTTAACGTTGCTTATAAAGGCAGTCAGCTGTTGTCAACTACTATCTTTGGCTAGTATTTATAAGCGTCAAGAAGGCGGAGTCTGCTGTTTAGTGCCGCTCGTCGGTGAACACGGCGAGCTTTCTGTACCTCGTTACCTAAATTTTTTTTTATTATTATTATCGTGGGCGAGAAAGAGAATCATTTTGCTCGTGAAAAGACCTTCAAAATGTCCGACTACGCTGGAGGTTTCGGGACCGACGATTTGGTATCCAAAAGTAAAAGGGTGAGGCAAAATGGAGTGATACAACCGTTACTTACTGGTGAGTTGTGAAAGTTTTATTAACGAGAAACCAAAAAATTGGTATGAAGTGCAAAAAAAAAGCACATGCTGAAGAGTGGTGGTTACCAGAATATGCACATGGTTGTTATGGTTATTTTCAAAAGGACACTTAACATTGTTCGATTACTTTGCTTGTTTTATTTTCTCTAATATTGTGTGGTGTTGATAAAGTAGTTTGTAATGAGACTTTTTTTTTTAACATTTGAAGTTTCAATTTTAAATCTAAAGGTTATTAGCTCATAATCATATAATGTCAAATGCAGTCATAGTGTTAGCTTTGAAAAATATTTTCTGGAATATTGGGCAAAAAAAAAAATTGTATATTAAATAAAAAGAATATCAAGTTTATGTAATGAATGAAATATATACATATATATATAAATAAAAAATAGTAGTAACAATCTTTATAAACTATACTGAATATATGAATGAGTACATAATTTTAATAGTATGGTAAATTGTACGTCAAAATACTTTTTAAAAACCATGTAAATATTAGGTGGTCCCACCCACAGCTTTTGGATACTGACACAATATGTAGGTGGAAAAAGTAGAAAGTAAAAGTTTTGTTGATAATAACAAAACACTACTAAATACTTTTACAAATAACATATTTTCGAATTATATTATGTATGCTAGTTAAAATAGTTGATAATTCATAGGTAAATTTATTTTTATATGTTTTTGGTATAATCTAGTACAGTGGTTCCCAACCTTTTTTTTCAGTTGGGCACCCCCTGGCAGGCAGCTCATTTCCATAAATTATACCCTTAACTTTGGTTATGTACAGTAATTGAAATGTGAAATGCATGATTTTTTTACATTTCAAAATCCGAAGTTTTCAGTGAATTGTAAAATACGTTTAATTTATCAATAATAATAATAAAAACTTTATTTGCATTTTAAAAAATTTTTGTTTTAATAATTTTAAAACCTTTGACTTTGAAAATTAAGTGATTTCTTTTTTATAATATAATTTTTTTTATAATATAATTCTGGAAAAAACAGTAATTTTCCACAATTACTAATTTTTGAATTGGGAACCATTGGTCATAGGATTATTGTATGTACTATTCTAACTTTAATTTCAATACACATTTTTTATTATTTAACTGCAATGAAATGAAGCATTCCATTATGAATATATTAAGGTTTGTTAAAATATTGTTTTAAAGTTATTTTAAAAATTTACAAATTCAAAAACGTGCTCATTGTAAATTAGTGAGTACAGTAATGCTTCTAATCGATTATGCAATAGTTGGATTTTTTCATGGACACAGGTAGGTAAATTTTAACTTGTGTTTTTAAGTAATCATTCTAACACGTTTAGGCTTATTTTAAATTTTACCTATGTGTTCCCATGAAAAAAAATTCAAAAATTTTGCATTCCAATATTGCATAATCAAATTAGTCCATTAAAAAAGCATGAATGGGTGATTACTTACTTGTCGTAGTACGAACGAGTATTTTTTTTAAATTAGTGAATTTTTATATTTAATATTTTAATATATTCATTCATTTAATTATATGTTGCATTTCATTGCAGTTAAATGAAAAAAACTTTTATATTTGGTCAAATTTGAAATAAAAAAGTTATGACATTTGAAATTTACAAAACTTTGTATGACCAAAAGCTCATATGACCAATAGTCCTTATGACCAATGGTCCGGATAACCTATTTTTTTCACGTACCCCTAAGTCGCACACCACAGGTTGGGAACCACTGTTCTAGTACATCGAAATCAAGGTAGTCCGTTCATCCAAATCACCTGCCTCTCTAACTAAAATTTTTGTATTAAAAGCGAATTTTATAAATACAGGTAGATAGCCTCACTAATCTGGAAAATCTCCCCGATTAGCGGATTTTCCGAACCAGTGATGATTAGGAAAAAAATGGCAAAATAAACTAAATTTAACAGGAACCAAAAGTTGTCGCCGTAAATTGAAAAATTACGAACCAAAGTATTCATTGTAAATTCCAATTGCTGAAACATGGAAGCTGATGCCGGATTGGTGAGGTGCAACCTGTTTAAGAAATGTTACCAAATAAATATGAAATAACTTGACTTTTTGTTGGTTTGTTTTGTGTTTTTTACTGAAAAATTTTGTTTCAAAATAGTTAGTGATTCTTTTTTCATGTAAAACTTCTTTATTTTTAATAAGTTATTTTTTAAACTTTTTTATTTTCATTATAAGTTATATTAAGTAGTCTTGTTTATCAGTACTGTACAGTAGTTTATTTACGAGAAAATTGTTTACTAATTTTTAAATGATTTATTACTTGACATAATATGTGATTAGAATAATTATTTTTAATGAGCATATATTGTATGAAGTACTAGTCATTTAGCTTTTTTTTATTATTATTATTATAATAAAGTAAAATATTTTCATGTGACAAGTATTTTTAACAAGATGACTAAGTGCACATTTTTTGTTTTTTTAATTTTCAAGAAGAAACCTTGAAAAGGTCAAAACTTGGCTAAACCATTATCACTTTAATGATGATGCTATTTAGGTGTCAATTACATACACTGTACTTTCTCAGTTGACATCGTTTCTTGGTGTACATTTTATATGTGTAGTAAGCTTGGGTTAGAAATAAATTTAGAAAATTTTTGTTGCACAATTTACTATGCAAATGTACGACGTTTCGCACTTATTTTGTAGATGACAAAATAAAAAATACAGTATTGTGTTTATAAAGTATACACCAGTGAAATTAAAAGAAAAAGATGATTTTCTATATCAAAATAGATTTATTTTATCTTTTACGGTTTTTTTACGTGACAAGATATGGTTTGCACTGATTTCATTTTTCACTTTTTTTTTTTTATGGTCAGTTTTCGCAGTGTCATCATTTGACAGCAAAAAATTGCATTAAAAAAAAAAGTGACGTGCGAAAAAAGTTGCGTCGAATGCATAATGTTCAACTTGTTGCAATCAATATCGAGCAGACAAAGAAAATTATAATTGCTTATTAAAAATAACGTGTGGTATGTATGTATGGTGGCAGATGTGCCGTTCGAAATTGACTATTAAGTCATCCAATTACGAAAAGCTTGTCAGCGCTGTTTCACATTCGAATTTTTTATTTTGTCAATGCTCGGTTTCGTAATAATGAAATTCGGCTTTTTGCATTCAAATTTGGAATGAGAGATATTTTATTACTTTTTGCAATTTTTTATTCATTTTATTGTGGCGTGATATTTTTTTGATATGGTAACTCCAGTAGTCACGTACTACTGAAAAGATCACTTAGTTTCGGTCAGTATTCATGCAGTAATTTTTCCATGACTGAATTACATAACCTACTTAAAAATAAATAGTGAAGTTGTTATTATTTTTTTTCCAATAGAAAATAAGGCTTGAAAAAACTTAATTCTTGTCTCAGCCAGTGAAGTCGATGATAACAAATGATAAATTGAAAACTTGTTGTTTTTTTGGTTGTTTGCAGATTTGTATCAAATTACTATGGCCTATGCTTATTGGAATTCTGGGAAAAACGAAGACATCGCAGTGTTTGATCTCTTCTTCAGGAAAAATCCATTTTGCGGCGAATTCACGATTTTTGCAGGACTCGAAGAATGCTTGAAATTCCTTAATAACTTTCGATATTCTGAAAGTGGTGGGTTAATTTTTTTGTTTTATATATTTTGAAATATAAAAAAGATTTGACATGTGCGTAGACTTTTTTGTGGCAAAACTTCTACTGTCGACTCGTACGTGCTTGAAATTTTTTGTATATTTGGTACTAAGATTGTATGAAATCAGCATTGACAACGGTTACATTAAGCAAACATTTAAGTTAGGTCTAAATTTGAGCTCAACTTTTTTTTTTCACTAAAAGTAATGTACGTAACTAACCTGAATAGTTGTATACAAGATGATAATTCATACTTTGCCAAAAGAAGTTAAGCATTCTATAAAATGTGGGGTTCTATTCATTGAAGGTAACATATTTAGGCTCGATGTTCAGAATCATTTTCTTGAACTTAAATGACCGTATTTTTAAAAATTTAGTTGAATTGGCGACATTTATAGGTTATGCAATGTCAGATTAAAGGGGGGGGGGGTTATACGACAAATCAATTTATAACGATGCTTTGTTTTGTCATTCTCCACTAGATATTGCCTATCTTCAACATGCCCTACCACCCAACACTAGGCCAGGTTTCTTCGAGTTTCTGCGGACGTTGACGGCGAAAAATGTCACCCTGTACGCCATCGACGAAGGATCGGTTGTTTTTCCGAGAGTTCCTCTCATGCGAGTGGAAGGACCTTTACCAGTCATTCAGCTATTAGAAACCACCTTGTTAACACTGGTCAATTACGCAAGGTAATCTTTGAATGTATTAGTGGAAGAACGGATCTTGAACCATTTTTTCATACCTTTCATATTAGCTTGACTTGTTCAATGAAAATTCTCAAGAATCATCAATTTAAATTTCAGTTTGCTGACCACAAATGCAGCTCGGTATCGTATGTTAGCCGGTAACCATGTTACGTTGCTGGAGTTTGGGCTTCGGAGAGCGCAAGGTCCCGACGGTGGACTGTCGGCTTCGAAATACGCCTACATGGGAGGTGAGTCGGAGTTGTTATTATTTTTTTTTTTTACGTGGCTTTGTCCGATGGTTATATGAAGGATAAAAATAAATTTATTTTAAAATACGTGGAATCTGTAATCTTACAGAATTCTACTCTCTCGGTAACTTTTAAGGTTTTGATGGGACAAGTAACGTGCTAGCTGGGAAGTTGTTCAACATCCCCGTCAAAGGCACTCATGCTCACGCGTATGTAACTTCATTCATGTCGCTGGATGAAATTACCGTTCGGGTACGTTGCTAATTTTGTAAGCTAGTTTGTTTGTTTGTTTGTTTTTGGTTTGTTTTGCTTATCGAAGAATTCACTGGGTGTCGTCCACCATGAGATTTCAGCATTTTAAATACATACACTTTGAAGGTAAATACCTACATGACCATAACTAAATATGGAAACGATAAAAGTTTCATGAACAAAACATGACTTTGTGCACCTTCAGACGAGCACGAAAAAATGTCTCGGTGGTAGTTTAAAAAGGAAGCCAACATTCCTGTCACGTGACCTGCCCTCGTTTCTGCAATGGCACCATGCAACTTGTGCTTGGTTGTTTGCCCCTTTTGGAAAATGACTGACTGCAGCGCCACTGTGGCTTTGACATGCACTAACAAAATTCCATAGAAACTTTTTTTTTTTTTAGTTTCTGCTTCCGTTCTACCAAACATAGCATTGGTATAATCTGATATAGAAAAATAATGGACTTTTCAAATGTTGACATTTCATGGTGGACACCTTGTGATTTATTTTTTAAGCAGCATGGATAGATGTTTCTTTTGTTTGTAATTTTTGTTTTAACTTTGAAGTATTGTCTTCGTTTGACTGGAGCATTTCCTATCATTTGAAACCTTTATGCTGTCAACATATATAAAACCACCTTAAATTTGACTCGGTTGTGCTCCAGTCAACTGGGATGGTTAAACATCTTGTACGGCAGCAATTGAAATTGGAGTAATTTAAATTTTAATTCCTCAAGATGTTGTCGCCAAAGGATGATCCGTCCAACGAAGTTGACTTCCTCGAGCTTAGCATCAATTGGTTGCAACAAGTGGCTCCAGTTCTTCGCATTCCTAGTGATCAGGCCAACAGTGGCGAGCTGGCTGCATTTGTCTCGTACGCAATTGCGTTTCCGGATGGATTTATGGCTTTAATTGACACGTACGATGTTATCAGGTGACTAATGCACTGTGCCCCTCCGTTGTCCTTGTGTGGTGAATTAGATAGTGTTCGCCGAATGCGGTAAAAATGGTTTCATTTTCCTTTCCTCCGTCCTTTCATCGTCACACTTTTTAATCGATCGGTTCCTGGTGGGTCAGTTTTTATTTTTGGTTTTGTTTTGTTTTAAGTTAATTTTTTTTTCTTCGTAATATTTGAAATTCCTGCTTATGAATAATATATTGTACCTATTTTTTGTACAATAGTATCCAGCTTTGTGTTCTACTAATATGCAGTGGTTTTCAATTATGTTCATCATCGTGTTTGAAGCTCCTTTCTTGGTCATTTTTGACATAATGCTGAAGTCTGGGATGAGCACCTGGCATCGCTTTGTTGCAACTGTTCAGTTTGAGCACAGTATTTGTGGAGAAAATATTTTGCAATGATGATATTTAATTCCTATGACCCTGTATTGAATCTATATTGGACAGTTTGACGGCAATGATAAAAAAAAAAACAAAAACTGAAAGAACATTGGAGCCAAACCTACAAGTGCCTATACTTAGTAGTATAGCTTACAGATGCTATGCTAGGAGCTTTTAGGCGCTCTATTGTTTCTGAAGCTTATCCTACTACTGCACAAGCGGGGTACTACTGTATATTGTATCTGATCCTTGCTATGTTGCGCTTTTCAATTTATATGAATTTTATGATTTTGTTCACCCAACTCGCTTATACGCTTTCACTGGTTTCATTCTTGACAGTTTTTTCTAGTGGAAGAAAACTCTTAACCCTTAAATTTTTATGTTTGTTGTAGAAGTGGAATGCTTAACTTTTGCGCCGTGGCTTTAGCGCTAAACGATCTTGGCTATAGAGCGTTGGGAGTGCGCATCGACAGTGGCGACCTCGCTTATTTATCCGACATGGCAAGAGTATCGTTTGCAAAAGTTGCCCTAAAGTAAGTCCCTTTTGACTTCGGATTGTTTTTCGATTTTGTAATTTAATTATAAAAAGGAATGTTTTTTTTTTTTGCATGTAAGGTTCGACGTTCCCTGGTTTGAGAAGATCAAGATTGTGGCCAGCAACGACATCAACGAGGAAACGATCATCTCGTTGAACGAGCAAGGACATAAAATTGATTGCTTTGGAATCGGCACTCATTTGGTGACGTGTCAGAAGCAACCTGCACTTGGATGTGTTTACAAGGTTAGTTTCTTTCATATTTATTATAAAAAAACACTAGTAGTAAGCCTGTGCTAGAGCACTGAAATAATGTTATTATGGAAAGTGAAACCAACCCAACTCCATCTGGTGGCAAATAGCACAAAAGGTTAATAGCGACGTCTTCCGATGGGCAAGGCTCAAGCCTATATCACTTTTGGCCAAACTGGGTTATTCTTGTTGAAATTATTATTTAGTATGAAATAAATAATTGGGGTAATGTTTGTTCAATATTATTTTTTGTTTTATTTAAATAGTTGGTTCAACTGAATGGCAAGCCTCGCATGAAACTGAGTCAAGACGTGGAGAAAGTAACCATGCCTGGTAGGAAAGAAGTTTTCAGGCTGTTTGGACAAGATGGTGTGAACATTTGTTATACTTTTTTCTGTCATTTTTATGCTTAAAAAAAAAAAAAATTGTCATACAATGCGACGGATAATTGTTGATCTAACATACTGTAATCGACTTTGGGTTAGGTACTGCGCTGCTTGATCTAATGCAACAGACCGACGAGATTGCACCGGAAGTAAACAAAAGAGTTTTATGCAGGCATCCATTTCAGGTGAGCCCATTTTGCTATTTACAGTGGCGTAACTATGCCAATGCAGCCAATGCTGGGCATTGGGGCCCACGTTAGCTAGGGGCCCAAAAACTTTGATATCGATTCTTCTGCGAGTATCGTTCCTTTCCCAGTGTAGTCTGAGGGCCCATAGTATATACTTGCTTTTGATATCATAAAACAAACTTATTTTTTATCAGAAAATAAATTCCTATAAAAGATGCTTTTTTACTTTTCTGAGGACTTTTTTTTCCGACGGTTCATTGAGAAGATTTTGAGCTTGCGTTTTCATTAAATCCCAATTATTTTTTCGTGCACATTTTATCAGACAACTTTTGCTGTGTTTTAAAGTCGGTGTCAAAAGAAATCATATGTAGACGAGATGATGACAGTAGTACTACTTTCTTATGAGTTATGGAAGACCTGGTTTCTAACAAGTGCAAAAGAGGCCCCAAAAAAATGTAAATGTGAAAATCAAACTTTTACTTACACATCCTCATAGCATTAGCAGAATAAAAATTTTAATATCGTAATTACCACTGTACGGCTATAATTTTATTAATTTGTAAATTCATACAAAATGTCTTACATTAATTTTATTCTATTTACAGATAAACAGTAAACTGAGTTCGGTAAAGAAACGGTTTATTCTTTGAAAAAGTTCAATGATGTTAAAGCATGAATGCTATTGACTATCGTTTGGGTGGAGATGGGCCCTAGCCATTGATGGGGCCTTGGGCCCCTATCTGCTTAAAACGACCCTGGGTACATGATTCTGTGTTCAGAATTAACAGTGGACATATTTTGTCATTTATTATACTGTACTAAGACCCCATGGGCTAACTCACAAGGCAGAGTGAAGCTGTAATTAGTAACTATACAGGGTGATTCGGTAATATCTGGCAAAACTTTTCAAGGTGGTAGGTGGCACCAAAACAAACAAAAAAGTTCATATAAACCTATGTCCGGAATGCCTAGTTTGCAAGTAGTAAAAAAAGTGAAGATTGTGATTACCACCTGTTACAAAGACATCGGCCGATTTATCAAATTTACCAAAGTGATTTGTATTCAATATCGCACTTCACATATGACGCCAGTATGGTTGTACAACATTGCTTAAATGTTTCGTAGTAATTTAATACGTGTATAAAAGAAATCGAGTGAATTTATTAACTCAATCGTGACTAATTGGAATCAATTTATATTTTGATACTCCCAAGAAGTATCGATACGTATGTCAATTTTTATTTACTACTGTTTGTGTATATCAACCTTCCCCCCCTCCCTTGTATTAGGGGCCCGTTTTTCCATCTTGCATTAGGGCCCAATTTTTTCTAGTTACGCCACTGGTTATTTATTTGTGAATTTGCTTCGTAAAATTGATGAGATTCCTTGTTGCAGGAATCTAAGCGTGCCTACGTCAGCCCAGTCAGCGTCGAAAAGTTGCACAAAGTTTATTGGCAGAATGGAAGGGTAAGAGGAGAAATTGTCCAATCCTTAATGTCCGTCTA
Organism: Cryptops parisi; assembly: GCA_034695005.1. Classification (NCBI taxonomy): domain Eukaryota; kingdom Metazoa; phylum Arthropoda; class Chilopoda; order Scolopendromorpha; family Cryptopidae; genus Cryptops; species Cryptops parisi. The sequence continues at coordinate 17,897 of JAQIWH010000029.1, read as the reverse complement.
TTAATCACGTTAATTGTGTGTGGCTAATTTGCAGGTGATGCAGCAGTTACCCACATTGAAGGAAATCCGGGATCACGTGCAATTATCGTTAAAATCGATTCGTAATGACCACAAAAGACTCTTCAACCCCACCCCGTACAAGGTAATGCACAGTTGAACAAGTTTTCTCATGTCCGTTTTTTTTGTTTTTTTATGCATATACACTTAGTTTTTGTGTGTTTCAACAGGTTAGTGTCACCGATAGTCTGTACACTTTTATCCACGACCTCTGGCTTCAGAACGCACCAATTGGAGAACTTTCATAGTAGCGTTGAGTGGCTTCACCTAGTGTGGCAATTGGCAACCAAAAGAGAAAAACCAATATGATGTTACGTTGCTATTTTTTTTCCTAACAAGTATTTGCAGAATAGTGCCGATTCCCCCTGTAAATAATTTATAACATGTCCAAAGGTGAGACGTAAAAATTGTTTTAATTTTGCTACAACAACAACAAAAATAACAAAAATTTTTTAAGTTCAAAATGTCCGCTACGACCATTTTAACTGCAACTATCCAGAGGAACCATCTTATTAGGGTTTTTACCATTATTGCATATCGAATCTTCAACACTTTGTTTTTTTTTACCTTTTTAAAAAGTGCATAAAAATATGCCATTCATTGTGATATCATGCTAATCATTTTAATTTTTTTCAATTGAAGTTAAAACTTCTAAAACTGAAACAACTTATGTGAATTATTGCCTGTACAGATATTGTATATTTCTTTATAACTATTTCAAGCTATATATATAATGAAAACTTTTAACATATTTCATCATCGTTCTTAAATGCAGATAAAAAAAAGTACACTGAAAAAAATTGTTGTAATTTCTTTTTTTAATGTAAGACAGTTGCAATGAGATGAACATAGATGATCCATTTGTATATAAAAGAAAGCTGGTTGTTACTGATATGATTTAACGTAATGTTATTTAGCTTTTTCGTCCGTGTTGATGCCATATTTTTTCTTCATTTTCTCTATTTCTTCCCTTTTCTTATCCTGATCGATTTTCTTGAATGCCTGAAAGACAAAAAGTAAGAATAAGATACCTGCAAAATTTAAGTTTAATTTCTTAGGACCGGAATCGTCATACCTTGTTGGCTTGGTAGTACAAGACTACTAAATAACGGCTGCAAACATTGAATCCGGAAAGATGGTCGCAAGCATTCTTGGCATCAAAAATATCCTCGTAAACGACAAATGCAGTGCCTCTCGTATCCGGTGTATTCCCCCTGAAAGAAGGTAATTACACTGAATTCGGCATGTTTTGGGATAAGTAGGAATTTCTCTTGTTCATTTTCAATGAAACTTTTAAAAACAAGCCATTTGCACTAAATTCGGCTTTTGGCTCGGTCAAATAGCTTGAAAATAACGATACGTTTAATATGTGTGGATTTAAGGTGCCACAGTTTAATTTCTGGAATGGCTGCATATAAAATGTGGACATAAGCACGTGCCTGTGTTTAGACATGTTTTAACTAATGCATGCCATTAGTACTGTATTTTCACGACTTTTAGAAATTTGAGTAAAAAATGAATTATATAAGATGCACACGTGAGAAACTGCTTATTGAACAATGAAACTTTAAGCTGCGACTGACTCTAATGTAAGATGTTTTGTAATAAAGACACGAGGATACTGAAGACCTCAAATAACACACTCGTTCAGATACTTTTTGTTATATTCTACCGGTAATATAATAAATCATGATTTTTATTGTACCTAGTTTAATCATACATTTAATACGTTTTTATTTATTCCCCTACCTAACCTAACATTCCAACCTGCACGATAAACCCATAACCAAGTACCAAAAACTTGCTGGCAGGCCCCAAACAGGAAAAGAGAAAAATATGAAAATATATAAAATATGAGGATTGATATAAATTATAAAACATGAATATTCATTTTAAAATTCTTTTATCGATTTTTTTATATCTAAAAGAACGGTTGTGTAACAACTGAGCATTTTATTGAAAATACAAAAAAAATGGTTAAATTTTAAAATAACCGATTTTGAAATTTATTTTAAGTAGATAAATACCTAAAAGTAATTGAATTCAGCTGGTGATGATTAATATTAATAATTAGAAGTAGTTAATTTTTAAACTAGGAATTTGGGTAGAGAACCCAATTTGCGAATGACAATCGTTTGGTGTAACATATATAAGGCTTGGTTGACTCTTCAGTAGCGTGTTGTATGAAAGGAGAGAAGGTTAGCACTCCCCTTGATAAGGACGGAACTTGGGTTTCGGCCCATAACACATAAAATGGTTAGGGCACTGCCACCACGTGGCACTTAACCATGTTTTTTTTTTTTTGAAAGAAAAGAATCATTAGTTAATAATTTTTTTCTTGGTTCACCCCGTGTTGAATATACTTACAATCTGATCTGTCGGATGGCGCCGTACTTTCCGAAGATGTCGTACATTTCTTCTGCCGAGATTTTATACGGCAGGTTCCTCACAAACAGAATTCGATTGACTTCGGGTGGCAGCCGAACCTAACATTAGACAGTAGAAACATTTAGGTGAGATGTGACAAACTTTACGTAGTTCTTGAATTACTGGACATTTAACGTATAATGTTAAAAGTGAGAGTTAACTTACGTTTGTTTTCCGCTGCATAGCCATTTTGACGTTTGTTGAGGTTAGTAAGCTAGAAAATGGTCGATTGTGGGACGATGAGCGTCACGAGAACGTCAATGTAGGCTACCTCGTTTATGTTCTTTTTGGTGGTTGGCTTGACACTATAATTTACAACAGCTTGAAAGAAGGAGTCCACTGTGTGGTTTCACCAACACATCGATTAAATATTTTATTTGAACTACAATGTGGGCTTAAAAACTATCGATAACAGTACTTAAAAGTTAAACTTAAATGAACCAATCCAAAGTGACATTAAAAACATATATGATATAAACTAAATGCTGATTGGCAGATTAGTATAAGGTTTTAAGCGCTTTGATTCTCTACATCACTGCTTAAAATCTAAACTAAAACAAGCCAATGAAAAGCCCGATTACATTTCACTTGTATATAAACTTAATGCTTATTGGTCAATTTCGTATTTTATTTTAACTGCTAAAATTTCACTTTTTTTCTCGTGAAATAGTAAGAGGATGTGACGTTGACGAGGCTACGCATCAGTTAGCGGAAGTGGACAGATATGAGGTTCTTTTAGTTGTTGTAGAGAAGTGAAAGTGGCGACGTTTTTACTAATCAGCACAAGCGATTACATCTGTATTCGTGGACCCCTTTCATTTCTCTCACCACAATATTGACTGAACATGAGCGTAACATCCGGCGACCGAAAGTATCAAGGTGAGGCCTTTACACATTCGCTACTCAATACTCGACCTCATAACACAGTATCATATGGAACATCACAACAGACTGCCTACTAGACTGTATATTGACTGTTTTATTTTATTCATGTTTTTGACAGTAGAAAAAATAAATCCTAAATCACATCAATGTGTCATAACAATTTCTGGAATAATAATAATACACTATTAATATTAGTTGCCCGTAGTACCTGGTCTTGACGTGCGGTTTTTTTCTTTCGATTTATGATCATTGATTTTTTTTATTCGATGCAGTCGTGGTAGGTGATTGAAATATTGACATAAGTGTGAAACATGTCTGCAAGCCTTTAGTAATGTGAACACAGCAAAATATATATACATATTAGAAAAATAACATTAAAATGGTTCTGGGCTGTTAATTATAATGACATGAATAATCAAGTTGAGTACTCAGGTGACAAGAGTAATGCTACAAACCCATTAAAATATTACTTATGTTGTAATATCTAGAACTCTATTAGTTATATAGTAATATTTAATTTGTTTTGGTATTTAATATTTAAAAATGAAACTTTTTCATTATTAAATGTATGTTTGTGAATTATCAATATAAATCAGCTTATTGTAAAATTGAATATGTGCAAATGATAAAAATATTCACTATCATTCGATTGTGATGTATTTTTTAAAATGTGTAATTTTTGTGTATTTTTTTTATATATATTATTGTTTATGAATATTTTTTCTGTATATCATATTTTTATTATTGAATTTTATTTATAATAATTTTAAAATGCTGAACTAAATTTTAAAATGATTCATGGTGAAATTTTTTCAAGGTATGAAAATTGAGAGGATTTTTTTGTGTGCAAGTAATTGTTATGGTTTTAACCAACCACAGAACATTAAACAAGAAAGTAATTATGGTTTTAACTATATAAAAAAATATAATCGTTTTTATTTCTAAATTAACCGATTACTTGTTGTTTTTTACTATATATATATTTTATTTATTATTTTGTTTAACTATTGGTATTTATAAAGTTACTGATGCGATATTGCGAAAGCAAGTAATTTGGAGTTAAATTATGATAAAAAAAATTGTTGCGTTGTTGACTATGTTTAAATTATGTGTTAAATTCAATAGTTAATCTGCAAAAAAAAAAAACAACTATTTTACAGAAAAGAAAATGAAGAAAATATTAATTAGGAGAATATTAAGGAAATTTCTTGAAGGAAAATTGTTTAATAGAAAAAAATTACGTCGTATTAGAAAACTAGCTACAGTTATATTCAAGTATATTATAAAGATAATCCTGCGTCACTACCTCCTATTTTCCGTAATTCTCCTTGTAATCCTGTTTATAATTGTGCTTATGATTATTAGAAAAAAACAACCTGTAAGACATTCAAGAAACATGTCACTATGCCGATAGATGAGATGTTGCATTTAAAACAGTTGCATCTAGTTATTATACTTTACTGATTTGAATTGTTCAAAATTTTGGTTTTGCATTTGAATGCCATTTTGAGCAAGGTGATCATTTTTGCTGAACTTGTCAAAAGGTATTTTTAAAGCTCTCACATGGTTGGCTTTAAAAGCAGTCATCCAACCAGGTGAATGAGTCATTCATCTTGGCTACCTGTTGCAGTTGCTCCGCTTAAAACATTGGTTTTCTCTCTCCCCGTCATTTGACAAATGGGATGCCCCATTTACCTGAGGTAGGAAAAAAAAGAAGACAGACACAAGCCAAGCACTTGTCCGACATACCACCTAGGTGTTTGGTTTATTAGTTTATTCCTACGAGTTTTTTCCTATGAATCTTCTCCGGTGATCCACGGTGCGGTGCGTGAGTAATCCTCCTCGGGAAGTGGAATGGAGAGCAATGACGGGTCCACCACTTACGAAGAGCACTTCGAACAGAACTTGGAGGACAATTGGAGTTTGTCGGACAGTTATCACGACGACCAGCTGTTGGACCTGATTGTGCACGAGGACGAAGACAGCAGCGAGGAGCAGATCTACGAGAAGTACGCTTCGTATTTCGACTGCGACGCCGATCTGGAAAAAGTGCTGACGAACGGTGGTAACATCGTGTTCACGCCGGAGGAAGTCGAGGAGTTCGCCAACTGTGCGAGGGACCAAGTTTCCAAGACCAGCGTCCATCGGTTGTGGGGATTTTTCAGGTGGTGGAAAAAGAAAAGTATGCCTAACGTTGTTGGTTGGTTTGTTGTTCTTGGGGGGGGGGGTCACGTTGCACATTTTTTGTTTTAAGTGGAATGTTGACGTTCTTTGAATTTTTCGCATTCAAAATCCATAACTGTTCATGTTTATGATAATTTTTGATACTCTTCATATTAGCTTCACTTGTGAGTGAGTGAGCTGGGAATTGATCGTTTACAAGAATAGACTGTAGTATAGGCCAATGTACCGAAAAAACGCATAAAACAATATCCGCATAAGCTCTTAACATAAATCAGTAGGTATATATATATATATAGGAGGCGCTGCATAAATAAAAAACTGTCCAATGTAAATAAAAATCGCATATATAAAAATAATATCATCAAATTACTCAAAACTCGAATGAATTTAATTTCGCATGAATCGAAATTTCGTATAAATTTAATTTCGCATGAATCGAAATTCGCATAAATAAAAAATGGAATGACTCAAAACACGCATCGATTGAATGTTGAATGACTCAAAAGATTGCATAAATTTGAATGAATCGAAATATACAGAAATAAAAAATTGGAGTTGTACATTTATTTACATACCTATATAAAGAGTATGCATAAAAAGCAAATTTTAATGTACTTGTTTGCTTCATCCTCAATTGTTTATTTTAACTGTGTATTTTTGGACATCGGTCATTTTGGTAGCGAAACGAGGGAACGCTATTTTTTTTATAACATGTACAGTATTAGCGTTAATGAAATTTGTTTTTTCAACTTAACCAATTTGACAGTTTAGTACTTCTCTATCATTTTAGAGTTATGTTTGCGCACATGCTTATCTTGTTATGTAAAAATAAATATAGGCATCACTAGAGATAGGGTTACCACGTTAGATTGGTAGCGTGATAGTGTTGCGTTTATATTGTGATTTGAGGGATGTGATTTGGATATTGAAAGTTGACGTATATGAAGGGCTCTGGGAAATATAATAAGCCACACTTTTTCCAAAATTGACATTTTTACCATAGGCATGTGTACGGGGTGTGTAGCACACTAATATCAAAAAGTGTCAGAAAATGGTAAAAAGTATTGTAGTATCAAAAAATATAGTTATGCTGTAGTTACTGTAAGTTTTATTTTTTGTTCAATTTCATATATTTATCATAGATATAGAACTATCAAAATGACTTCAGCCTCAATAAACTACTTTTGGAGTGCTCTCCTAAACAATTTTAAAAATGTGGCTAATCATTATATTGACAAAAGCCCTTCATAGATATATATATATATATATATAAAAATTATGGTATAAACAGTAACTTGACGTTCCGTATTTATTTAATAGATAGTTTCTACGATGCTCCCGAGGAAGTCGGGTACGATACGACACCAGATAGTGGTCTCAACGAAAACCTGCAAAACTTGGATCCAGAACAGCGTGCGAAATTAGAACAAGAATGGCGGGAAGATCTTGCCAAAGTTTGTATTTTTTCATATATACACTGTATATGATTATCTTGTGTTTCATATACGACACTTATATCTACCTTGGAATTCAGCAAAATAATCTTTTAAATTTGTTTGTAGACCGAGGATGAAATCCAGACTCTGCGACAAGTTCTTGCAGCCCACATCAAACGGGCGCAAGAACTGAAACGGAGACTAGGCATCACCGCATGGAAAGAATTCCGCGATGATATGGAACAGGGACTTAAAAACGTGAAGGAGTCTAACGCGTAAGTATAATTTTTTTTTACACCTTTACAGGCAACTCTTGGTTTATGAACAAGTTTTTTTTCCAAGATGATGTTTCAAATTTGTTTATTACGTGGAACCTTGTATTTCTTTTCGGTACGTACTGTATACGCTAAGTCGTTTTGAAGCATTGGAATCATTAAAGCATCACAGTTTATCATATATGGAGATGTAAGAGAAAATAAAATGCAAGATATTTGTAGAAGTCGTGATGCTTGTTGTAGTCAATGTTTGTCAATTGAAGATTCGTAAACCAAGAGTTTTCCTGTAACGGAGTTCTAAAACCAGACTTTCTAGTTGATTATTTACCAAGAATTTTTTGTGCTCTTATCCCATGCGGATTAGCATTTAAAAACACAGATTCAAAATGTCAAACTAAGGAAGTTCATCTGTATTAATCTTCTACATTTTACGTCGAAGGACTTTTTGTTTTTTTCTTGAAGTATTTCTCAATGAAGATAAATTTTTAAAAATAGTCTTGATACATTTGTTTTTATAGAACATTTTTTTTTGCAATCGGAATTTTTTGTAGAATTTATATTTGTAAATTGAAATCAATTGGTGATTTTGAGAAACTCGTTTATATTGGAAACGCATTGTCAAATAGTGCTTAATAGTGAAATAATAATTGTAGCGTTGCAAATAACTTGTGTGATAGATTTGTAGTTTGCTTGAGATGAAAATAATAGTGTCTTTCATCCATAAAAATAGTCTTTGATATATAATATATTAAATAATTATATATCAGTTTGTTGATTTTCAAATGTAGGTTAAAAAATGCGAATGACAAGTTTACCGAAATTCATCACGCAGTCACCGGTGCACCACTGTGAGTGTGAGCTGAAATTAAAGCGCCACATTGTGTTCATGTTAGCAAAGCTCATTTAAGCATTGTGTGTGATTTGTGATTCCATTTCTCCGTAATTTATAGTTTTTGCTGTCGAGAGTAGCACACTGTTTCCACTACCATACTAATTATTACTATAACTAACAAATCCGAATTCCTCAGGAATGGTCAGTGCAAGAAAAGTGTCGTGCATTATCAGAATGAAAAGCTGTGTGATTTTGTTTTGAGATAACGCACACATTAGGTGGCTTGTGAATTCGTACCGTATTGACAGCGTGCGTCAAATTTTTGACATTGTTTTTTTCCCCCGACGGATTTCAGGATCGTTGTCAATGTCTTTATTTCTCATTTCTAGCCTTCAAGGATTTCTTAACCCTGCCGTGTAGGTGATATTAATTTTTTATGTTATGTTATGTGGTAACTGTCGTCTACTACTTTTCTTTGATCGTTTGTTTTTATCATTGATTCTTCTCTGCATGTGTTCTCTATGTACTAGATAACGAGGTGCTATTCTGCTTGGGATGACCCAACTATGCCTATGGCACATGTTAAGCTAGTTAAACAAACAAATTCCTTATTAAATTAATTAAAATAATGAATGTTTTCTTTACCTGACTTAATATGGGCTCCAAACCCATCGACACAGGTTTAGGCATGGTGGGTCATCCCGAGCAAATAGCTCCGATAACGATTTCTGCACATAACCAGTTTTTGTTTTTGTTTGTTATAATTTTAATTCTTTGGTTCATGTGATCATTGCAACGAATAGTACGTTTTGTGGTGAGACTATAATAGTACAAACGATACGTTTTGTGGGAAGAATTCAACATTTGTTACAATGCTGGGTGTAAAAAGTTTACTCCAAATCTTGACAATCAGGGTCAGATTTAGAAGCTTTTGTCCAAACTCGACATACAAAATAGGAAATTTAGTGCAAATAATATTTAAACATTTTATTGTGGGTATCAATGAAAATTAAACACTTCACTATTTCAGCTGTACGTTAAATGTTTTATGCCATCCCTGCCCTAATGTAAAATCCAGTCCTGATTACGGTAGCCAGCAAAAACTAGGCAGCTGTTATTAATTGGAAGCAGAAATGTTGCGTTTTGGTTTAGTTGGAACGATCAGATGACTGAATAGTTTTTTGTTTTTATTTTGGTCGAGTATTTGATTTGGGAGAAACAATTTGTAAATTTTTGTTTGTGCAGATATCAGAAGACTAACATGGCTTTGAAATCGGCATCGGAAAAGACTACCAGTGCTCTTGGTACGCTGGGCGCAAGTGTGTCCAGAAAATTAGGAGATGTGAAGTAAGACTATAGGCCTATTTCAATTCGTATTGTTTGTAATCCAGCACACTAATAATGGCATGTATCACCAATTTGAACATGTGGTGATAAAAATTAATGTACAGCTACATGGACTTGTTTAAAATAGGACAAGTTTAGGAGGGAATTTAAAAATTTCTCCCAAACTTGCAATGTCTACTAACCACATGATACAACCATACATATATATATCTCTGTAGATCATCACTTTCAAATGGAAGTGTGATTCCATTTTATTTTTCATGATTCCGTTTTAATCTTCGAGCTGAATAACTTGAAGATTAAAATATTTTTTTTGAACCCCAAGTCAAAATGAGAATTTTAATGTTCATCAAAATATTTTTTGTTTGTACATTTAAAATGGGAATTTTTTTGCTCTTTTGGAAATTCTAATGCCACCATAACAATTTGCGAAATTATTAAAAAATGCGAATATAGTAAAAGTATGCAATTATAGTAAAATATCCACTAACTACATATAACGTGTTTTACCATCTAGAAATTCGACAGCATTCCGATCATTTGAAGAAAAAATGGGATCCGCTTATAGTAACGTCAAGGTACGTATCTGTCGTTAGTTGCTAGCTGTCCAGTGTGTGTGTGTGTGTGTGTAAGAGACTAATGAGCACTTGTGTTGTTGGCAGACCAAAATGACAGGATCTCGTAGCAACAGCTTCCAGGACTTCGACAAATACTTGGAGGAGAACGAAGCCAAGAAGTCGAGCACCGCAACCCCAGCCACTACACCAACCATACCAGAAGACAAGCCACTCTCGTAAACGGAACGCCACCCGTTATCAAACACTGGATGATCATATCGGTACTTCCTCTCATATCCTTCAGAAAATTTCCAGGCCTCCCGGTACTCTTTTCATTCTCTAGATGTTTATAAGGCAAATCTCATAAGCAAGTTTTTTAGTTTAAACCGTTTACAAATAATTTAAGAACATCTCGGTGTTGAGCAAAGCGATATGTTGCTTAGCAGCTTTCAAGCGTTTTTCTTTGGCTAATGATCATCATGATTGCGATGATTATTAGGGGAGGCTTCTATTCTTTCCATATTTAACAAGACGCTTGCAGTTCCAATAGTTGATTACAATTCTTGCCAATTGAGTGAAATGCCTAAGAAACTTATTATTTTTGGCTGCTCTTGCAAAACTTAAGTTAATCTCCTCACTAGGAGCAAGTATTGTTTTAAATATTTGCATGTACATTGCAAATAATACGGCAATAAGTATTTTTCTTAAATAATACTTCTCTGTATATTGGTGTCCAAACTGGGTGAAATAAAAATAGCATAATGTGAGTGAACGAAAAACACAATTTGAGTGGAAAACAAGTTTCTTTTTTTAAACACTTTTATTTTTCTTTCTTTGAAGTAGAAAATGACATTCACATCACAGAAGCTATTTGCAACATGCTCCCTACCTATTACAAAAACAAACAAAAAATTGTGAAATACATTGGTACAACAAATAGAGCTAGTTGTTGTATTCCACCATCCTACAAAATGTAAAATAATTACGATCTTGCATATGGATCATGGAATTCTATGTTCGACGATATGGAAGTAGACCATGCAATAAGACGAACGCTATGGTCCCATGGATTTCGTCGGCAAATCTACAATTTCGATTCATACCGTACCTATTTTCTGGAGGCTGCGATTTGGCTTAACATGCTGTTGCCACACAAGAAAGTGATTGTTCCCAAAATAGCCAAATATTTCAGTGTGGAGAACATGTTCAATTGAAGCCAGAAACAAACGAAGAGTCCAAGAACAGCTAGACAAACGGAGAAACAATTTTTATTTAACACAACATATTGGTATGGGAACTGGTGTTCAATTTTTCTCAGTTATGTTGGCCCTCTTTAGTCCCGAAACAAACACACACAGTTTTATCGGGGTGGAAGATGCCACAATTATTCTAGCATCGTTATGATCTGCACTTGGTCACCTGACAACCACGTGCTGATAAAGCATAAAGATGCGCAGATTTCAGTTATGTGAGGATTGCAATACTCACAAGCAAGGCCCAGATGAAAACCAATGGTTCCCAAATTGAAATGGAAATTGGAGAAGTTGAGACCAATTTTCAGCCACTTTTTAAAAAGAAAAATGCCATATTAGATATGCATATACTTTGTCAATACATCCATGTTTGCCAGCGGTAACTTACCAAAACGAAGAGCAGTAACATGGGAGCCAAAGTCAGTGCGGTGAATGTGTTCGAAACGACGGTCGATGGCCGCTTCTCGGGTTCACGGAAAATATGCTGCAAATGGGCGTTCATTTTAAATACAATACCAACAAACTAAGCTCATTTGGTATGGTAGGCATGCTACACACTACCATAACGCGTTAAATTTACATAGCACAATTGTTGGCCATCTTTAGTCCCGATACAAACACAATGTTTTACCAGGGTGGAAGATGCCACAATTTCTCTAGCATCGTTATAATCTACACTTGGTCACCTTGACAACCACGTGCTGACAAATTATAAAGATGCATAAAATCTCAAATTATCTTCTTTTTTTTTTTTGCATTCTCTTACTTTAATCTCAGGTCGTGGTACATATTGATTCTCCTGGGGCTTCGACAGAGATGGATTTTCGGGGAACGTCAAGTCCAAATCGGCAATGTGCCACGAGAAAGGATTGGAGATGACTGCATCGCCGATGACAACGTCCAGCTGATACCGGCCAGAAAGGTATCCAAATTCCTTGGCTTTCGAACTAACATCCTAGACACATCAACATCCATTATTATTACACACACACCTTTTTTAAAACGATACATTTTTAAGTGAAACCGGTTCGTACCATGTCAAAATGATACATTTTGGATGCATCAGGCTCTGCAACAAACACGATTTCTTGTTTGGTCTTTTGATAAATCAGTCTCACAAACACCTGGTGAGTAAGCATAAGTTCGTTATCCTTGTTCTTGTCACGAAGAGAAAATTTCATCTGTATTTTCTGATGATAATCAGCTTCCAAAAGGTTTCCTAGTTTACCAGGATAGGTTACTCTGCAAAATAGTAATGAATTTACATTAGCCTATGCTATCCCCCCCAATTCATTTTCGACGAAAACTAAATGATGATGTTTGTACTTTGTTGTTTTGAACGATGTTCCTTGGTCAATATCGACGGTACCAATCTCCAACGATTCTACGCTAACCTCAGTCATGACCTTTACTTCCAACTATGGAAAAAAACAACAAAAAATAAAATAAATTTCTCAAACTAGAACTTCACAACAAGGACCAATGTTACGCACATCACGCTTGACTAGAAAAATATTATTTGTCAACTAGTCATTATTGGAGATGAACGTGATTATTTTCCAGTGTAATGGAAGAGAACAACAGTCTGTCTTTTATTTTGTAAAACTGAGCTCTAACGAACCACTGGGTAAAATTTTAGTTCCATTTTAATAATTGTGATGAACTTACCGATGCTGCTGAATTTCCAACGAGGCGCTCGTCCGCTTTGGACGGAACCGCCGATACGGACAACTTGTAAAAACCACGACTGGGTTTTGCTTGCATGAAGTTAAGTTCATACAAAGAGCTGCACAAAACATACATAAAAACAAACAAATAAATAAATCGAAAATTTACGCCTGTGTTAAATTAGATAAATTGCAATCAACTGGAAACTCAATTACTTGTCATTCTTGAGGCCAAGAAGTGGTTTCTTGTTGTACACAATGGCATTATCTTCCACGCGGCTGGCTGTGTCCAAAGTCACTGTTAGTGGACCGATGGGCAACCCGAACAAATTGGTCACTCGAATCTATCGATTTAAAGAGGATAGTTTAAAGCTACGTCGACTAGCTATATCCTACATCTTGGTTGAGTAGATATTTTCGACTCGAAATGGCCATGTTCATCAAGTCGAAGATCATAAGGGAACAAAGAAGAGATCCTTTGGCTTCCTAAGCTTCAGTTCGTGTGTGACTGCGCTTCGACTCAAAGTTCAAAAATATATTTGATAAAGAAAAGTGGGTGCAGCACACCACATGTGCATGTGACCGATTACTGTGACTAAGTTGGCATTCCATTGGTGGTTGAGTTCCCAGCCAGTTTCTTTGTCCCCATGTCAATGTGCCCCCAGGTTAAAAAGTCAGTTTTAAACATTCCACACGAAAAAACTGCATTGACCTTTGACCCTGAATCAAACTACTGTAAAAAATGACGAAACTCCCACAAAAATAATTTTAATAAAATTACCAAAACAGTTTGTTTGGTTAAAAAAAAAATATGACGATATTTTGGTACTTTCCGGTTATAGCCGGGGCAGTCTGATGTTGCTATTTGCTTGTACTTGGTTATGGGTCTATTTTGCAGGTTAGGTTAGGAAATACAAAGAAACGTATTAAATGTACGACATTGTTTTGTTTTTCCTAACCTAACCTGCAAAATAGACCCATAACCAAGTACAAGCAAATAACAACATCAGACAGTCCCGGCTATAACCGGAAAGTACCGATATTTCTAGCAATATATAAAAACACAATTCCTCAACATTACATTATAGAAAAAAAAATCGTACACAAATTCAATACATTTTAGCCTATTTGGCACCAACTAAATTAGTATAAAGCTAACTGAACATTATAACGACCAAATTATAATTTTCAAATGACTGGGGAAATGCGTTTTTTATTAAATAAATCCATTGAGGTTGAGGGGTATGCACAATTATTCTTTTTGAAATAGTGTTTGTTACAGCAAGAAATGTGTAGCTCTACATTCACCAATCCTAATGAATGAGGTGTATAATTTAACCAAATTATAACTTATCGTGCATTGCAACAATTTCATTGAATTCCAAGAGTGTGCATACCAAAGCATCAATACTTAAAATGTCTATATTTTTATATCGACATTTTTTCATATTGATATATTCAATATCGATGACAGACCACTTCAAAAGAGTTTATTGAGGATGAAGAGAGAGTTTGATAGTTCTATGGTAAAATTATGAAGTTAAACAAAAATAATACGATACTTTTTGACATAAAGAGTGTGCATACACCTACCCTTCTCTATGAGAATGGGGTAATTGAGCTTTTTGATAACATTGTGTTTTGGACCCGATTGATTATGATAACAATAGCTGACCGATAACATGATCCGCGATTATAATAACCGGATTTCACTGTACCTACCTGGACAAATAAAATATTTAACTTCTTTATTTATTCAGTGGATTAAAATTACTGAAACTTCAGTTTTAAAAATATGCTATTTTAGTTTTGATTTTTCAAAATCAAAATCAAAAAGTGAAACCTTCCTTCTTCAGCGATGTGATATGAAACGTTTCATATGATATCGCTGAAGAAAGAAGGTTTCATCTTCCAAAGCTTGTTCGATTTTTGAAAAATCAAAACTAAAATGGCATATTTCCAAAACTCCGTTCATCATCTGCAACGATCGGAACTATCACCCTAAATTTCATTTCTTTATTGAACAAAATTACCAAGTATTTTAGTTGTAGGCAGTCCTTTTATTCAAGGCACTTCAAATCTACCTTCAAAACAACCTGGTTTTATAAGCAAAATTTTTAAGTGAAAGGACTGCAATCAAACAGTTTTTGAAAACGTGCAACAAGCTACTGTACATGGATTGAGTTTTGTGGTGCCATACTATCATAATTTCATGAATTTTATGAAAAATTGTACTTGTACTCACCTGTACTGTGGGTTCCTTTGTTGAGATCGCAGATTTGCTAGCTAAGGTGATTGCCACTGGAATGTGATACTGAAAAATAAAACAAAAAACCACTTAATAGAAGTAAACATTAGGTTTTCCCACCATAACATATTTATAACCTCTGTTTATTTAGATGTTATGATTATTGATGTCTTAGGTAGGTTCCACCTTATACTATAATACACAAGTTAATTAAAAGAGGTAATCTCGCTCACCTTGTTGTTTGCTAAAACAGACAAAACATCGAGCAAATGGTAGGCAGCTCGAACAACTTGCACATGTTTCCGACTCATGAAGTAGTTGGCAAACTTGATGCATTTTTCCTAACACATAATAAACAATCGTTACAAAAAAAGACACAAAAGTAATCAGCAATATATTTATATTAAAGTATGTCTTACTTTATCCAATGATGTTGCCTTCTTAACTTTTTCAGCCAGTCTATAAGATCCACCAACGATTATTGCAGTGATGCTAAGTCCACCTTCAAACTGCAAATTTTGTTTTTTAATAAAATACAGATTACTCATCCGTACATTGATTCATCAACATTTTGTTAAACAGAAGTTTTGTTTTACCTGCGCTAATTTGTTGTCTACTTCGTCCGCTTGTACAATAGCATCTTCTATCCGATCGTAGATTTGATTTACATCACCAGAGAGCAGCGTTGCAATGTGGAACGAGTAGCCCAAACTTAAAGAGACAGTTACATATTATGTCATATATTATTATTATTATTATTATAATAATAATAATAATAATTTAAATTCAAAACAAACTCACTTCAGAACATTATCATCCTTTTTCAAAGCTGCGAGTAAGTTTTTCATAACCTTGGCGGAATCATCTGCAATATATATATAAGCATATTGTTAGATAGAAAGCCAATATTCTTCCATAGCTCGAATATTAAACTCGAATGCAACGAACATTTGTAGCCCAAATTAGTCGCTGCGAAAGCTCCGTAAAACAGTTCCGTCACAGTCGATTCTTCGCGGGTCAACACTCCATTGATTGTCTGTTGACCGTTGGGAATGTTCAGCGGGCAATTAGGAATAGCTTTACTGGTCGCTGCGGCGTGATAAATGGATTCGACATTCGAGGCGTCAACTTTGGTGCGAATGAAGTTACATGCTTCCTGAAAAAATACAGAAATTTAGCTGGCGGTGAATGTGCGAAGTGTCTGGTGAATGTTAATATGTTACGCAGCCATGATCTAATTGCATAGTCCTATACATAATATGTTTTTGACTGGTAATTTTTACCTGATGGTTGGCTATGGTTTCACCGAGTATTTTAAGCCCCGAAACTGAGTAATGAACGGCAGCGACATCTTGATACGGCCTAGCCGATTCGAACACGGCTTTTAACCTCGTTTTATCATTGGCTGTTAAGTACGTTGAAGGCGTCAAAGAATCGACGTTCGATAAAATTACAAAAATACTTAACACACCTGAAAAAAAAATTATACATCAGTTAATCAACTACTCAGTATTATACATAAAAATATATCTAAAAAAGTACCGTTTGTTTATATACGGTAATGATACTCTATTTTTTGTACTTTTCGATTAAACGCCCGACCTCTTGTGTTGCTACTTGATTATGGATTTATCTTGCAGGTTAGATTAGAAAAACAGAAACGTATGAATGTAAGATTTGTTTATTTTTTCTCCTAACCTTGCCTGCAAAATAAACCCATAACCAAGTACAAGCAAGTAGAGATGTCGGGCATCTAATCGAAAAGTACGTTGTAATCATGAAAACTATAAGTTTAAATTTTTTATTTATTTTGTATTAAATGCTTTTTTTATGTTTAAAAAAAAAGAAGATGTAATTGATAATCGTGTAGTAATTTCAGTAAGCTACACGTGGCAAAATCTCTACAACGATGTACATAGATAAATTGAATGTTAAATTTGTTTTTATTTTCATATTAAAAACTATTCTAACTTGTATTTATTATTATATGACAAGTTTATAGCAAAATGCAGTTTAAATATCCATGATTTTCGATTTAAAACAGTAAATACTCACAAAACCACATCGACGACTCCATGGTACCGGTAGACGAGGCTATTCGCAAAACGCAATCTATATAACGTTTATAATGCTAGTGATTACTTGTGACGTCAACAACAGATAGCCCCAGTTGGTTTTGTTCGACCACCAATGACGGCGTTGCAGCTGGACAAGCTTTTGAAACATGCTACGTGTAACGCGGAATTTGCACGTTATTTCTATGAAACTGTATTAAGGAATTGCGCTACATACAGTTTGTCATCTGAGTGGAGGACTGAATCGAAGAACATTTTATTGAGGTACGTTTTTGACTTTAATTTTCGGATATGACAAGTTACAGGTATCACAAATTACTTTATAAACTTGGTTTAATAAACGAATACGACGCGTGTCATATTCGTTGGCATTATTTCTGTACATTGGTTAAAGAACTTGGAATCAAAAGCAATGCCACGTGCTGATTCAGTTTTAAAAATGGCTGCTGGGTTTTAAGAAAATTGATTTCCATGTGGTCTGAATGACAGTGGATTTTAACTATTTGAACAATAATTTTTGTTTTGCAGGATTAACGATTGACAGATTCAGCTATGGAGTCCATCTCGCCGACATTACATCAAGGCAACATGTAACTATTGCGTATTTTTAAGAGCTGTTGTAGTTGACATTAGTTGTCTAATTACACATACGAT